>ARYC01016902.1:0-18068 GCA_000711775.1 Oxytricha trifallax
TCACCACATAACCAAAATTTTATTTTCTTGCAGATTACATTGCGCTCTATCTTTTAAGGTCCTTTTAGAGGTACATTCCTGAATAAGATAATTTTTTATTTGGCATCAAACTTTTCACTCAAATATTAATTGAAGCCAATTATGTGCTTTGAGTTCAACTGATATAGTGTCCAAGAACTTTTGAAAGTCAAGTCACCACATAACCAAAATTTTATATTCTGCAGATTACATTGCGCTCTATCTTTTAAGGTCGATTCAGAGGTACATTCCTGAATAAGATAATTTTTTATTTGGCATCAAACTTTTCACTCAAATATTTATTGAAGCCAATTATGTGCTTTGAGTTCAACTGATATAGTGTCCAAGAACTTTAGAAAGTCAAGTCACCACATAACCAAAATTTTATATTCTTGCAGATTACATTGCGCTCTATCTTTTAAGGTCGATTTAGAGGTACATTCCTGAATAAGATATTTTTTATTTGGCATCAAACGTTTCACTCAAATATTTATTGAAGCCAATTATGTGCTTTGAGTTCAACTGATATAGTGTCCAAGAACTTTTGAAAGTCAAGTCACCACATAACCAAAATTTTATATTCTTGCAGATTACATTGCGCTCTATCTTTTAAGGTCGATTCAGAGGTACATTCCTGAATAAGATAATTTTTTATTTGGCATCAAACTTTTCACTCAAATATTTATTGAAGCCAATTATGTGCTTTGAGTTCAACTGATATAGTGTCCAAGAACTTTTGAAAGTCAAGTCACCACATAACCAAAATTTTATATTCTTGCAGATTACATTGCGCTCTATCTTTTAAGGTCGATTCAGAGGTACATTCCTGAATAAGATAATTTTTTATTTGGCATCAAACTTTTCACTCAAATATTTATTGAAGCCAATTATGTGCTTTGAGTTCAACTGATATAGTGTCCAAGAACTTTTGAAAGTCAAGTCACCACATAACCAAAATTTTATATTCTTGCATATTACATTGCGCTCTATCTTTTAAGGTCGATTTAGAGGTACATTCCTGAATAAGATAATTTTTTATTTGGCATCAAACTTTTCACTCAAATATTTATTGAAGCCAATTATGTGCTTTGAGTTCAACTGATATAGTGTCCAAGAACTTTTGAAAGTCAAGTCACCACATAACCAAAATTTTATATTCTTGCAGATTACATTGCGCTCTATCTTTTAAGGTCGATTTAGAGGTACATTCCTGAACAAGATAATTTTTTATTTGGCATCAAACTTTTCACTCAAATATTTATTGAAGCCAATTATGTGCTTTGAGTTCAACTGATATAGTGTCCAAGAACTTTTGAAAGTCAAGTCACCACATAACCAAAATTTTATATTCTTGCAGATTACATTGAGCTCTATCTTTTAAGGTCGATTTAGAGGTACATTCCTGAATAAGATAATTTTTTATTTGGCATCAAACTTTTCACTCAAATATTTATTGAAGCCAATTATGTGCTTTGAGTTCAACTGATATAGTGTCCAAGAACTTTTGAAAGTCAAGTCACCACATAACCAAAATTTTATATTCTTGCAGACTACATTGCGCTCTATCTTTTAAGGTCGATATTGAGGTACATTCCTGAATAAGATAATTTTTATTTGGCATCAAACTTTTCACTCAAATATTTATTGAAGCCAATTGTGTGCTTTGAGTTCAACTGATTTAGTGTCCAAGAACTTTTGAAAGTCAAGTCACCACATAAACAAAATTTTATATTCTTGCAGATTACATTGCGCTCTATCTTTAAGGTCGATTTAGAGGTACATTCCTGAATAAGATAATTTTTTATTTGGCATCAAACTTTTCACTCAAATATTTATTGAAGCCAATTATGGGCTTTGAGTGCAATTGATATAGTGTCCAAGAACTTTTGAAAGTCAAGTCACCACATAACCAGAATTTTATTTTCTTGCAGATTACATTGCGCTCTATCTTTTAAGGTCGATTTAGAGGTACATTCCTGAATAAGATAATTTTTTATTTGGCATCAAACGTTTCACTCAAATATTTATTGAAGCCAATTATGTGCTTTGAGTTCAACTGATATAGTGTCCAAGAACTTTTGAAAGTCAAGTCACCACATAACCAAAATTTTATATTCTTGCAGATTACATTGAGCTCTATCTTTTAAGGTCGATTTAGAGGTACATTCCTGAATAAGATAATTTTTTATTTGGCATCAAACTTTTCACTCAAATATTTATTGAAGCCAATTATGTGCTTTGAGTTCAACTGATATAGTGTCCAAGAACTTTTGAAAGTCAAGTCACCACATAACCAAAATTATATATTCTTGCAGATTACATTGCGCTCTATCTTTTAAGGTCCATTTAGAGGTACATTCCTGAATAAGATAATTTTTTATTTGGCATCAAACTTTTCACTCAAATATTTATTGAAGCCAATTATGTGCTTTGAGTTCAAATGATATAGTGTCCAAGAACTTTTGAAAGTCAAGTCACCACATAACCAAAATTTTATATTCTTGCAGATAACATTGCGCTCTGTCTTTTAAGGTCCATTTAGAGGTACATTCCTGAATAAGATAATTTTTTATTTGGCATCAAACTTTTCACTCAATATTTATTGAAGCCAATTATGTGCTTTGAGTTCAACTGATATAGTGTCCAAGAACTTTTGAAAGTCAAGTCACCAGATAACCAAAATTTTATATTCTTGCAGATTACATTGCGCTCTATCTTTTAAGGTCGATTTAGAGGTACATTCCTGAATAAGATAATTTTTTATTTGGCATCAAACTTTTCACTCAAATATTTATTGAAGCCAATTATGTGCTTTGAGTTCAACTGATATAGTGTCCAAGAACTTTTGAAAGTCAAGTCACCACATAACCAAAATTTTATATTCTTGCAGATTACATTGCGCTCTATCTTTTAAGGTCGATTAGAGGTACATTCCTGAATAAGATAATTTTTTATTTGGCATCAAACTTTTCACTCAAATATTTATTGAAGCCAATTATGTGCTTTGAGTTCAAATGATATAGTGTCCAAGAACTTTTGAAAGTCAAGTCACCACATAACCAAAATTTTATATTCTTGCAGATAACATTGCGCTCTGTCTTTTAAGGTCCATTTAGAGGTACATTCCTGAATAAGATAATTTTTTATTTGGCATCAAACTTTTCACTCAAATATTTATGAAGCCAATTATGTGCTTTGAGTTCAACTGATATAGTGTCCAAGAACTTTTGAAAGTCAAGTCACCACATAACCAAAATTATATATTCTTGCAGATTACATTGCGCTCTATCTTTTAAGGTCCATTTAGAGGTACATTCCAGAATAAGATAATTTTTTATTTGGCATCAAACTTTTCACTCAAATATTTATTGAAGCCAATTATGTGCTTTGAGTTCAACTGATATAGTGTCCAAGAACTTTTGAAAGTCAAGTCACCACATAACCAAAATTTTATATTCTTGCAGATTACATTGCGCTCTATCTTTTAAGGTCGATTTAGAGGTACATTCCTGGATAAGATAATTTTTTATTTGGCATCAAACTTTTCACTCAAATATTTATTGAAGCCAATTATGTGCTTTGAGTTCAACTGATATAGTGTCCAAGAACTTTTGAAAGTCAAGTCACCACATAACCAAAATTTTATATTCTTGCAGATTACATTGCGCTCTATCTTTTAAGGTCGATTTAGAGGTACATTCCTGAATAAGATAATTTTTTATTTGGCATCAAACGTTTCACTCAAATATTTATTGAAGCCAATTATGTGCTTTGAGTTCAACTGATATAGTGTCCAAGAACTTTTGAAAGTCAAGTCACCACATAACCAAAATTTTATATTCTTGCAGATTACATTGCGCTCTATCTTTTAAGGTCGATTTAGAGGTACATTCCTGAACAAGATAATTTTTTATTTGGCATCAAACTTTTCACTCAAATATTTATTGAAGCCAATTATGTGCTTTGAGTTCAACTGATATAGTGTCCAAGAACTTTTGAAAGTCAAGTCACCACATAACCAAAATTATATATTCTTGCAGATTACATTGCGCTCTATCTTTTAAGGTCCATTTAGAGGTACATTCCAGAATAAGATAATTTTTTATTTGGCATCAAACTTTTCACTCAAATATTTATTGAAGCCAATTATGTGCTTTGAGTTCAACTGATATAGTGTCCAAGAACTTTTGAAAGTCAAGTCACCACATAACCAAAATTTAATATTCTTGCAGATAACATTGCGCTCTATTTTTTAAGGTCCATTTAGAGGTACATTCCTGAATAAGATAATTTTTTATTTGGCATCAAACTTTTCACTCAAATATTTTATTTATTGAAGCCAATTATGTGCTTTGAGTTCAACTGATATAGTGTCCAAGAACTTTTGAAAGTCAAGTCACCACATAACCAAAATTTTATTTTCTTGCAGATTACATTGCGCTCTATCTTTTAAGGTCCTTTTAGAGGTACATTCCTGAATAAGATAATTTTTTATTTGGCATCAAACTTTTCACTCAAATATTAATTGAAGCCAATTATGTGCTTTGAGTTCAACTGATATAGTGTCCAAGAACTTTTGAAAGTCAAGTCACCACATAACCAAAATTTTATTCTTGCAGATTACATTGCGCTCTATCTTTTAAGGTCGATTCAGAGGTACATTCCTGAATAAGATAATTTTTTATTTGGCATCAAACTTTTCACTCAAATATTTATTGAAGCCAATTATGTGCTTTGAGTTCAACTGATATAGTGTCCAAGAACTTTTGAAAGTCAAGTCACCACATAACCAAAATTTTATATTCTTGCGGATTACATTGCGCTCTATCTTTTAAGGTCGATTTAGAGGTACATTCCTGAATAAGATAATTTTTTATTTGGCATCAAACTTTTCACTCAAATCTTTATTGAAGCCAATTATGTGCTTTGAGTTCAACTGATATAGTGTCCAAGAACTTTTGAAAGTCAAGTCACCACATAACCAAAATTTTATATTCTTGCAGATTACATTGCGCTCTATCTTTTAAGGTCGATTTAGAGGTACATTCCTGAATAAGATAATTTTTTATTTGGCATCAAACTTTTCACTCAAATATTTATTGAAGCCAATTATGTGCTTTGAGTTCAACTGATATAGTGTCCAAGAACTTTAGAAAGTCAAGTCACCACATAACCAAAATTTTATATTCTTGCAGATTACATTGCGCTCTATCTTTTAAGGTCGATTTAGAGGTACATTCCTGAATAAGATAATTTTTTATTTGGCATCAAACGTTTCACTCAAATATTTATTGAAGCCAATTATGTGCTTTGAGTTCAACTGATATAGTGTCCAAGAACTTTTGAAAGTCAAGTCACCACATAACCAAAATTTTATATTCTTGCAGATTACATTGCGCTCTATCTTTTAAGGTCGATTTAGAGGTACATTCCTGAATAAGATAATTTTTTATTTGGCATCAAACGTTTCACTCAAATATTTATTGAAGCCAATTATGTGCTTTGAGTTCAACTGATATAGTGTCCAAGAACTTTTGAAAGTCAAGTCACCACATAACCAAAATTTATATTCTTGCAGACTACATTGCGCTCTATCTTTTAAGGTCGATTTAGAGGTACATTCCTGAATAAGATAATTTTTTATTTGGCATCAAACTTTTCACTCAAATATTTATTGAAGCCAATTATGTGCTTTGAGTTCAACTGATATAGTGTCCAAGAACTTTTGCAAGTCAAGTCACCACATAACCAAAATTTTATATTCTTGCAGATTACATTGCGCTCTATCTTTTAAGGTCGATTTAGAGGTACATTCCTGAATAAGATAATTTTTTATTTGGCATCAAACTTTTCACTCAAATATTTATTGAAGCCAATTATGTGCTTTGAGTTCAACTGATATAGTGTCCAAGAACTTTTGAAAGTCAAGTCACCACATAACCAAAATTTTATATTCTTGCAGATTACATTGAGCTCTATCTTTTAAGGTCGATTTAGAGGTACATTCCTGAATAAGATAATTTTTTATTTGGCATCAAACTTTTCACTCAAATATTTATTGAAGCCAATTATGTGCTTTGAGTTCAACTGATATAGTGTCCAAGAACTTTTGAAAGTCAAGTCACCACATAACCAAAATTATATATTCTTGCAGATTACATTGCGCTCTATCTTTTAAGGTCCATTTAGAGGTACATTCCAGAATAAGATAATTTTTTATTTGGCATCAAACTTTTCACTCAAATATTTATTGAAGCCAATTATGTGCTTTGAGTTCAACTGATATAGTGTCCAAGAACTTTTGAAAGTCAAGTCACCACATAACCAAAATTTTATATTCTTGCAGATTACATTGAGCTCTATCTTTTAAGGTCGATTTAGAGGTACATTCCTGAATAAGATAATTTTTTATTTGGCATCAAACTTTTCACTCAAATATTTATTGAAGCCAATTATGTGCTTTGAGTTCAAATGATATAGTGTCCAAGAACTTTTGAAAGTCAAGTCACCACATAACCAAAATTTTATATTCTTGCAGATAACATTGCGCTCTGTCTTTTAAGGTCCATTTAGAGGTACATTCCTGAATAAGATAATTTTTTATTTGGCATCAAACTTTTCACTCAAATATTTATTGAAGCCAATTATGTGCTTTGAGTTCAACTGATATAGTGTCCAAGAACTTTTGAAAGTCAAGTCACCACATAACCAAAATTTTATATTCTTGCATATTACATTGCGCTCTATCTTTTAAGGTCGATTTAGAGGTACATTCCTGAATAAGATAATTTTTTATTTGGCATCAAACTTTTCACTCAAATATTTATTGAAGCCAATTATGTGCTTTGAGTTCAACTGATATAGTGTCCAAGAACTTTAGAAAGTCAAGTCACCACATAACCAAAATTTTATATTCTTGCAGATTACATTGCGCTCTATCTTTTAAGGTCGATTTAGAGGTACATTCCTGAATAAGATAATTTTTTATTTGGCATCAAACTTTTCACTCAAATATTTATTGAAGCCAATTATGTGCTTTGAGTTCAACTGATATAGTGTCCAAGAACTTTTGAAAGTCAAGTCACCACATAACCAAAATTTTATATTCTTGCAGATTACATTGCGCTCTATCTTTTAAGGTCGATTCAGAGGTACATTCCTGAATAAGATAATTTTTTATTTGGCATCAAACTTTTCACTCAAATATTTATTGAAGCCAATTATGTGCTTTGAGTTCAACTGATATAGTGTCCAAGAACTTTTGAAAGTCAAGTCACCACATAACCAAAATTTTATATTCTTGCAGATTACATTGCGCTCTATCTTTTAAGGTCGATTCAGAGGTACATTCCTGAATAAGATAATTTTTTATTTGGCATCAAACTTTTCACTCAAATATTTATTGAAGCCAATTATGTGCTTTGAGTTCAACTGATATAGTGTCCAAGAACTTTAGAAAGTCAAGTCACCACATAACCAAAATTTTATATTCTTGCAGATTACATTGCGCTCTATCTTTTAAGGTCGATTTAGAGGTACATTCCTGAATAAGATAATTTTTTATTTGGCATCAAACGTTTCACTCAAATATTTATTGAAGCCAATTATGTGCTTTGAGTTCAACTGATATAGTGTCCAAGAACTTTTGAAAGTCAAGTCACCACATAACCAAAATTTTATATTCTTGCAGATTACATTGAGCTCTATCTTTTAAGGTCGATTTAGAGGTACATTCCTGAATAAGATAATTTTTTATTTGGCATCAAACTTTTCACTCAAATATTTATTGAAGCCAATTATGTGCTTTGAGTTCAAATGATATAGTGTCCAAGAACTTTTGAAAGTCAAGTCACCACATAACCAAAATTTTATATTCTTGCAGATAACATTGCGCTCTGTCTTTTAAGGTCCATTTAGAGGTACAGTTCATACAAAATAGAAAATAAATAGTAAATGTAAAAATTCTTAAAATACAAGTTAATTATAAATAAATCATTTTCTTAAAATTATTATAATTATTTTTTATAAATTTACTTGATTTTTATATAATTATATTTATAATGGGCGCAAGTAGTAAATATTATATTTTTACTAATTCGGCCCATTTTTATTATATTTATTATTTATAATACTGATTAATATCTAATATACTAAATTAATTTTTTAATTTATCAAATTACTTTTCTAATCAAATGAAATGTAATTTATTCACAGTTTTACATGCTTATTAACTAATTTATTTTATATGTTGAAATTTAATAATTTTAAAGATTTGATACTTTTATTAGCAAATTATTTAAAAATTATACATGATTTTATATCGGAATAAATGAAACTTAACTTTGATTAAAATTAAACTTCATTTCTATTATTTGAAATTAATAAACATACTTAAAGATAAAAATTTTAAATATAAATATATATAATGGGCTCAAGTAGCAAAAATAAATAAGTATAAATAATTTAATTCACAATTATATATAATTTTATTATTAATCAAGCAAATTCCTAATAAATACTTTTAAAAAAGTTTAAATTAAGTATATTATAGATTTCTTTATATTTAAGCATTATTATATTCACGATTTTATCACTATTTGACGAATTCCTGAATAAGATAATTTTTTATTTGGCATCAAACTTTTCACTCAAATATTTATTGAAGCCAATTATGTGCTTTGAGTTCAAATGATATAGTGTCCAAGAACTTTTGAAAGTCAAGTCACCACATAACCAAAATTTTATATTCTTGCAGATAACATTGCGCTCTGTCTTTTAAGGTCCATTTAGAGGTACATTCCTGAATAAGATAATTTTTTATTTGGCATCAAACTTTTCACTCAAATATTTATTGAAGCCAATTATGTGCTTTGAGTTCAACTGATATAGTGTCCAAGAACTTTTGAAAGTCAAGTCACCACATAACCAAAAATTTTATATTCTTGGAGATTACATTTCGCTCTATCATTTAAGGTCCATTTAGAGGTACATTCCTGAATAAGATAATTTTTTATTTGGCATCAAACTTTTCACTCAAATATTTATTGAAGCAATTATGTGCTTTGAGTTCAACTGATATAGTGTCCAAGAACTTTTGAAAGTCAAGTCACCACATAACCAAAATTTTATATTCTTGCATATTACATTGCGCTCTATCTTTTAAGGTCGATTTAGAGGTACATTCCTGAATAAGATAATTTTTTATTTGGCATCAAACTTTTCACTCAAATATTTATTGAAGCCAATTATGTGCTTTGAGTTCAACTGACATAGTGTCCAAGAACTTTTGAAAGTCAAGTCACCACATAACCAAAATTTTATATTCTTGCGGATTACATTGCGCTCTATCTTTTAAGGTCGATTTAGAGGTACATTCCTGAATAAGATAATTTTTTATTTGGCATCAAACGTTTCACTCAAATATTTATTGAAGCCAATTATGTGCTTTGAGTTCAACTGATATAGTGTCCAAGAACTTTTGAAAGTCAAGTCACCACATAACCAAAATTTTATATTCTTGCAGATTACATTGCGCTCTATCTTTTAAGGTCGATTTAGAGGTACATTCCTGAATAAGATAATTTTTTATTTGGCATCAAACGTTTCACTCAAATATTTATTGAAGCCAATTATGTGCTTTGAGTTCAACTGATATAGTGTCCAAGAACTTTTGAAAGTCAAGTCACCACATAACCAAAATTTTATATTCTTGCAGATTACATTGCGCTCTATCTTTTAAGGTCGATTTAGAGGTACATTCCTGAATAAGATAATTTTTTATTTGGCATCAAACTTTTCACTCAAATATTTATTGAAGCCAATTATGTGCTTTGAGTTCAACTGATATAGTGTCCAAGAACTTTTGCAAGTCAAGTCACCACATAACCAAAATTTTATATTCTTGCAGATTACATTGCGCTCTATCTTTTAAGGTCGATTTAGAGGTACATTCCTGAATAAGATAATTTTTTATTTGGCATCAAACTTTTCACTCAAATATTTATTGAAGCCAATTATGTGCTTTGAGTTCAACTGATATAGTGTCCAAGAACTTTTGAAAGTCAAGTCACCACATAACCAAAATTTTATATTCTTGCAGATTACATTGCGCTCTATCTTTTAAGGTCGATTTAGAGGTACATTCCTGGATAAGATAATTTTTTATTTGGCATCAAACTTTTCACTCAAATATTTATTGAAGCCAATTATGTGCTTTGAGTTCAACTGATATAGTGTCCAAGAACTTTTGAAAGTCAAGTCACCACATAACCAAAATTTTATATTCTTGCAGATTACATTGCGCTCTATCTTTTAAGGTCGATTTAGAGGTACATTCCTGGATAAGATAATTTTTTATTTGGCATCAAACTTTTCACTCAAATATTTATTGAAGCCAATTATGTGCTTTGAGTTCAACTGATATAGTGTCCAAGAACTTTTGAAAGTCAAGTCACCACATAACCAAAATTTTATATTCTTGCAGATTACATTGCGCTCTATCTTTTAAGGTCGATTTAGAGGTACATTCCTGAATAAGATAATTTTTTATTTGGCATCAAACGTTTCACTCAAATATTTATTGAAGCCAATTATGTGCTTTGAGTTCAACTGATATAGTGTCCAAGAACTTTTGAAAGTCAAGTCACCACATAACCAAAATTTTATATTCTTGCAGACTACATTGCGCTCTATCTTTTAAGGTCGATTTAGAGGTACATTCCTGAATAAGATAATTTTTTATTTGGCATCAAACTTTTCACTCAAATATTTATTGAAGCCAATTATGGGCTTTGAGTGCAATTGATATAGTGTCCAAGAACTTTTGAAAGTCAAGTCACCACATAACCAGAATTTTATTTTCTTGCAGATTACATTGCGCTCTATCTTTTAAGGTCGATTTAGAGGTACATTCCTGAATAAGATAATTTTTTATTTGGCATCAAACGTTTCACTCAAATATTTATTGAAGCCAATTATGTGCTTTGAGTTCAACTGATATAGTGTCCAAGAACTTTTGAAAGTCAAGTCACCACATAACCAAAATTTTATATTCTTGCAGATTACATTGAGCTCTATCTTTTAAGGTCGATTTAGAGGTACATTCCTGAATAAGATAATTTTTTATTTGGCATCAAACTTTTCACTCAAATATTTATTGAAGCCAATTATGTGCTTTGAATTCAACTGATATAGTGTCCAAGAACTTTTGAAAGTCAAGTCACCACATAACCAAAATTTATTTTCTTGCAGATTACATTGCGCTCTATCTTTTAAGGTCCATTTAGAGGTACATTCCTGAATAAGATAATTTTTTATTTGGCATCAAACTTTTCACTCAAATATTTATTGAAGCCAATTATGTGCTTTGAGTTCAAATGATATAGTGTCCAAGAACTTTTGAAAGTCAAGTCACCACATAACCAAAATTTTATATTCTTGCAGATAACATTGCGCTCTGTCTTTTAAGGTCCATTTAGAGGTACATTCCTGAATAAGATAATTTTTTATTTGGCATCAAACTTTTCACTCAAATATTTATTGAAGCCAATTATGTGCTTTGAGTTCAACTGATATAGTGTCCAAGAACTTTTGAAAGTCAAGTCACCACATAACCAAAATTTTATATTCTTGCATATTACATTGCGCTCTATCTTTTAAGGTCGATTTAGAGGTACATTCCTGAATAAGATAATTTTTTATTTGGCATCAAACTTTTCACTCAAATATTTATTGAAGCCAATTATGTGCTTTGAGTTCAAATGATATAGTGTCCAAGAACTTTTGAAAGTCAAGTCACCACATAACCAAAATTTTATATTCTTGCAGATAACATTGCGCTCTGTCTTTTAAGGTCCATTTAGAGGTACATTCCTGAATAAGATAATTTTTTATTTGGCATCAAACTTTTCACTCAAATATTTATTGAAGCCAATTATGTGCTTTGAGTTCAACTGATATAGTGTCCAAGAACTTTAGAAAGTCAAGTCACCACATAACCAAAATTTTATATTCTTGCAGATTACATTGCGCTCTATCTTTTAAGGTCGATTTAGAGGTACATTCCTGAATAAGATAATTTTTTATTTGGCATCAAACTTTTCACTCAAATATTTATTGAAGCCAATTATGTGCTTTGAGTTCAACTGATATAGTGTCCAAGAACTTTTGAAAGTCAAGTCACCACATAACCAAAATTATATATTCTTGCAGATTACATTGCGCTCTATCTTTTAAGGTCCATTTAGAGGTACATTCCAGAATAAGATAATTTTTTATTTGGCATCAAACTTTTCACTCAAATATTTATTGAAGCCAATTATGTGCTTTGAGTTCAACTGATATAGTGTCCAAGAACTTTTGAAAGTCAAGTCACTACATAATCAAAATTTTATATTCTTGCAGATTACATTGCGCTCTATCTTTTAAGGTCGATTTCGAGGTACATTCCTGAATAAGATAATTTTTTATTTGGCATCAAACTTTTCACTCAAATATTTATTGAAGCCAATTATGTGCTTTGAGTTAACTGATATAGTGTCCAAGAACTTTTGAAAGTCAAGTCACCACATAACCAAAATTTTATATTCTTGCAGATTACATTGAGCTCTATCTTTTAAGGTCGATTTAGAGGTACATTCCTGAATAAGATAATTTTTTATTTGGCATCAAACTTTTCACTCAAATATTTATTGAAGCCAATTATGTGCTTTGAGTTCAACTGACATAGTGTCCAAGAACTTTTGAAAGTCAAGTCACCACATAACCAAAATTTTATATTCTTGCGGATTACATTGCGCTCTATCTTTTAAGGTCGATTTAGAGGTACATTCCTGAATAAGATAATTTTTTATTTGGCATCAAACTTTTCACTCAAATATTTATTGAAGCCAATTATGTGCTTTGAGTTCAACTGATATAGTGTCCAAGAACTTTAGAAAGTCAAGTCACCACATAACCAAAATTTTATATTCTTGCAGATTACATTGCGCTCTATCTTTTAAGGTCGATTTAGAGGTACATTCCTGAATAAGATAATTTTTTATTTGGCATCAAACTTTTCACTCAAATATTTATTGAAGCCAATTATGTGCTTTGAGTTCAACTGATATAGTGTCCAAGAACTTTTGCAAGTCAAGTCACCACATAACCAAAATTTTATATTCTTGCAGATTACATTGCGCTCTATCTTTTAAGGTCGATTTAGAGGTACATTCCTGAATAAGATAATTTTTTATTTGGCATCAAACGTTTCACTCAAATATTTATTGAAGCCAATTATGTGCTTTGAGTTCAACTGATATAGTGTCCAAGAACTTTTGAAAGTCAAGTCACCACATAACCAAAATTATATATTCTTGCAGATTACATTGCGCTCTATCTTTTAAGGTCCATTTAGAGGTACATTCCAGAATAAGATAATTTTTTATTTGGCATCAAACTTTTCACTCAAATATTTATTGAAGCCAATTATGTGCTTGAGTTCGACTGATATAGTGTCCAAGAACTTTTGAAAGTCAAGTCACCACATAACCAAAATTTTATATTCTTGCAGATTACATTGCGCTCTATCTTTTAAGGTCCATTTAGAGGTACATTCCTGAATAAGATAATTTTTTATTTGGCATCAAACTTTTCACTCAAATATTTATTGAAGCCAATTATGTGCTTTGAGTTCGACTGATATAGTGTCCAAGAACTTTTGAAAGTCAAGTCACCACATAACCAAAATTTTATATTCTTGCAGATTACATTGCGCTCTATCTTTTAAGGTCGATTCAGAGGTACATTCCTGAATAAGATAATTTTTTATTTGGCATCAAACTTTTCACTCAAATATTTATTGAAGCCAATTATGTACTTTGAGTGCAATTGATATAGTGTCCAAGAACTTTTGAAATTCAAGTCACCACATAACCAGAATTTTAATTTCTTGCAGATTACATTGCGCTCTATCTTTTAAGGTGCATTTAGAGGTACATTCCTGAATAAGATAATTTTTTATTTGGCATCAAACGTTTCACTCAAATATTTATTGAAGCCAATTATGTGCTTTGAGTTCAACTGATATAGTGTCCAAGAACTTTTGAAAGTCAAGTCACCACATAACCAAAATTTTATATTCTTGCAGATTACATTGCGCTCTATCTTTTAAGGTCGATTTAGAGGTACATTCCTGAATAAGATAATTTTTTATTTGGCATCAAACGTTTCACTCAAATATTTATTGAAGCCAATTATGTGCTTTGAGTTCAACTGATATAGTGTCCAAGAACTTTTGAAAGTCAAGTCACCACATAACCAAAATTTTATATTCTTGCAGATTACATTGCGCTCTATCTTTTAAGGTCGATTCAGAGGTACATTCCTGAATAAGATAATTTTTTATTTGGCATCAAACTTTTCACTCAAATATTTATTGAAGCCAATTATGTGCTTTGAGTTCAACTGATATAGTGTCCAAGAACTTTTGAAAGTCAAGTCACCACATAACCAAAATTTTATATTCTTGCAGATTACATTGCGCTCTATCTTTTAAGGTCGATTTAGAGGTACATTCCTGGATAAGATAATTTTTTATTTGGCATCAAACTTTTCACTCAAATATTTATTGAAGCCAATTATGTGCTTTGAGTTCAACTGATATAGTGTCCAAGAACTTTTGAAAGTCAAGTCACCACATAACCAAAATTTTATATTCTTGCAGATTACATTGCGCTCTATCTTTTAAGGTCGATTTAGAGGTACATTCCTGGATAAGATAATTTTTTATTTGGCATCAAACTTTTCACTCAAATATTTATTGAAGCCAATTATGTGCTTTGAGTTCAACTGATATAGTGTCCAAGAACTTTTGAAAGTCAAGTCACCACATAACCAAAAATTTTATATTCTTGGAGATTACATTTCGCTCTATCATTTAAGGTCCATTTAGAGGTACATTCCTGAATAAGATAATTTTTTATTTGGCATCAAACTTTTCACTCAAATATTTATTGAAGCCAATTTATGTGCTTTGAGTTCAACTGATATAGTGTCCAAGAACTTTTGAAAGTCAAGTCACCACATAACCAAAATTTTATATTCTTGCAGATTACATTGAGCTCTATCTTTTAAGGTCGATTTAGAGGTACATTCCTGAATAAGATAATTTTTTATTTGGCATCAAACTTTTCACTCAAATATTTATTGAAGCCAATTATCTATGTGCTTTGAGTTCAACTGATATAGTGTCCAAGAACTTTTGAAAGTCAAGTCACCACATAACCAAAATTATATATTCTTGCAGATTACATTGCGCTCTATCTTTTAAGGTCCATTTAGAGGTACATTCCAGAATAAGATAATTTTTTATTTGGCATCAAACTTTTCACTCAAATATTTATTGAAGCCAATTATGTGCTTTGAGTTCAACTGATATAGTGTCCAAGAACTTTTGCAAGTCAAGTCACCACATAACCAAAATTTTATATTCTTGCAGATTACATTGCGCTCTATCTTTTAAGGTGCATTTAGAGGTACATTCCTGAATAAGATAATTTTTTATTTGGCATCAAACTTTTCACTCAAATCTTTATTGAAGCCAATTATGTGCTTTGAGTTCAACTGATATAGTGTCCAAGAACTTTTGAAAGTCAAGTCACCACATAACCAAAATTTTATATTCTTGCAGATTACATTGCGCTCTATCTTTTAAGGTCGATTCAGAGGTACATTCCTGAATAAGATAATTTTTTATTTGGCATCAAACTTTTCACTCAAATATTTATTGAAGCCAATTATGTGCTTTGAGTTCAACTGATATAGTGTCCAAGAACTTTTGAAAGTCAAGTCACCAGATAACCAAAATTTTATATTCTTGCAGATTACATTGCGCTCTATCTTTTAAGGTCGATTTAGAGGTACATTCCTGAATAAGATAATTTTTTATTTGGCATCAAACTTTTCACTCAAATATTTATTGAAGCCAATTATGTGCTTTGAGTTCAACTGATATAGTGTCCAAGAACTTTTGAAAGTCAAGTCACCACATAACCAAAATTTTATATTCTTGCATATTACATTGCGCTCTATCTTTTAAGGTCGATTTAGAGGTACATTCCTGAATAAGATAATTTTTTATTTGGCATCAAACTTTTCACTCAAATATTTATTGAAGCCAATTATGTGCTTTGAGTTCAACTGATATAGTGTCCAAGAACTTTTGAAAGTCAAGTCACCACATAACCAAAATTTTATATTCTTGCATATTACATTGCGCTCTATCTTTTAAGGTCGATTTAGAGGTACATTCCTGAATAAGATAATTTTTTATTTGGCATCAAACTTTTCACTCAAATATTTATTGAAGCCAATTATGTGCTTTGAGTTCAACTGATATAGTGTCCAAGAACTTTTGCAAGTCAAGTCACCACATAACCAAAATTTTATATTCTTGCAGATTACATTGCGCTCTATCTTTTAAGGTCGATTTAGAGGTACATTCCTGAATAAGATAATTTTTTATTTGGCATCAAACTTTTCACTCAAATATTTATTGAAGCCAATTATGTGCTTTGAGTTCAACTGATATAGTGTCCAAGAACTTTAGAAAGTCAAGTCACCACATAACCAAAATTTTATATTCTTGCAGATTACATTGCGCTCTATCTTTTAAGGTCGATTTAGAGGTACATTCCTGAATAAGATAATTTTTTATTTGGCATCAAACTTTTCACTCAAATATTTATTGAAGCCAATTATGTGCTTTGAATTCAACTGATATAGTGTCCAAGAACTTTTGAAAGTCAAGTCACCACATAACCAAAATTTATTTTCTTGCAGATTACATTGCGCTCTATCTTTTAAGGTCCATTTAGAGGTACATACCTGAATAAGATAATTTTTTATTTGGCATCAAACTTTTCACTCAAATATTTATTGAAGCCAATTATGTGCTTTGAGTTCAACTGATATAGTGTCCAAGAACTTTTGAAAGTCAAGTCACCACATAACCAAAATTTTATATTCTTGCAGATTACATTGCGCTCTATCTTTTAAGGTCGATTTAGAGGTACATTCCTGGATAAGATAATTTTTTATTTGGCATCAAACTTTTCACTCAAATATTTATTGAAGCCAATTATGTGCTTTGAGTTCAACTGATATAGTGTCCAAGAACTTTTGAAAGTCAAGTCACCACATAACCAAAATTTTATATTCTTGCAGATTACATTGCGCTCTATCTTTTAAGGTCGATTCAGAGGTACATTCCTGAATAAGATAATTTTTTATTTGGCATCAAACTTTTCACTCAAATATTTATTGAAGCCAATTATGTGCTTTGAGTTCAACTGATATAGTGTCCAAGAACTTTTGAAAGTCAAGTCACCACATAACCAAAATTTTATATTCTTGCAGATTACATTGCGCTCTATCTTTTAAGGTGCATTTAGAGGTACATTCCTGAATAAGATAATTTTTTATTTGGCATCAAACTTTTCACTCAAATCTTTATTGAAGCCAATTATGTGCTTTGAGTTCAACTGATATAGTGTCCAAGAACTTTTGAAAGTCAAGTCACCACATAACCAAAATTTTATATTCTTGCAGATTACATTGCGCTCTATCTTTTAAGGTCCATTTAGAGGTACATTCCTGAATAAGATAATTTTTTATTTGGCATCAAACTTTTCACTCAAATATTTATTGAAGCCAATTATGTGCTTTGAGTTCGACTGATATAGTGTCCAAGAACTTTTGAAAGTCAAGTCACCACATAACCAAAATTTTATATTCTTGCAGATTACATTGCGCTCTATCTTTTAAGGTCGATTTAGAGGTACATTCCTGAATAAGATAATTTTTTTATTTGGCATCAAACTTTTCACTCAAATATTTATTGAAGCCAATTATGTGCTTTGAGTTCAATCGATATAGTGTCCAAGAACTTTTGAAAGTCAAGTCACCACATAACCAAAATTTTATTTTCATGCAGATTACATTGCGCTCATTTATTTAAGGTGCATTTAGAGGTACATTCCTGAATAAGATAATTTTTTATTTGGCATCAA
>ARYC01016903.1:0-11846 GCA_000711775.1 Oxytricha trifallax
CGATAAATTTTCCTACATCGAGGATAATACTGTAAAGGTAGGAGATAACGCAACGGGCAAAACGATCGACGCCTTGTCGCTCAAAGAGCTGAACGCGAACCTGAAATCGGCGCAACGCGATACGCTGGCTGCGATTGGCGCGGTGACCTGGAAGAATGCCAACCAGTTTTATTTCTCCAACAAAAAAGGAGAGTGGATCTATTCCCTCGACAAGAAAAACGTGACGGAAAGCGACCGCAAGGAAGAGGAAACGGGTCTCGAGTCGTATGAGAAAGAGCCGGTGACCGGCGCCATCACCTATTGCAGGAACTATAACCTTTACGTTTCCAAAGACGGCAAGGAAACACAGGTGACGACTGACGGCTCTTATGAGATCGTGTATACCGGGAAGAATGTTCATCAGAATGAATTTGGCATCAGCAAAGGAACCTTCTGGAGCCCGAAAGGGAATTACCTGGCCTTTTACCGCATGGATCAAAGCGATGTGACGGATTACCCGATCATCGACTGGACAACACACCCGGCGAAGAACGTGAACATCAAATACCCGATGGCCGGAGGTAAAAGTCACCACGTGACGCTGGGCATTCATAACATGCAAACCAATAAAACACATTACATCAAAACGGAAGGACCGAAGGAGCAATACCTCACCAACATTGCCTGGAGCCCGGACGAGAAGCATGTGTACATTGCCGTGCTGAGCCGCGACCAGAATCACATGAAGCTGAACGAGTATGATGTGGCAAGCGGAAATTATACGCGCACGCTTTTTGAAGAGAACGATGACAAATACACCGAGCCCCTGCACCCGATGTTGTTTGTGAAGAACAACCCTACACAGTTTATCTGGCAAAGCCGTAAAGATGGCTATAACCATTTCTACCTGTACAATATCAACGGCACACTCATCAAACAGCTCACCAAAGGAAACTGGGAGGTGAAAGCGGAGAACGGCTTCGATGAGAAAGGAGAGCGTTTGTTCTTCCACGCCAACGAGCAAAGCCCGGTAAACCAGGATTTCTACAGTGTGAATTTAAAAAGCGGGGAGATGAAACGTCTCACCTATGGTAATGGCTTTCACACCTGCATCGTGGACGCTAAAGGAAATTACATCATTGATAATTTCACAAGCGCTCATATCCCAAGAGAATACAATATCATCAACGCCAATACGAAAAAAGCCACCAACATTTTTAAAGCGGAAAACCCGGTGAAGGATTACAAGCTGGGTAGCTGGAATTTGTTTACGATCAAAAATGCAGAAGGAACCGACCTGTACTGCCGCCTGTTCAGGCCTATCAATTTTGACTCCACGAAAAAATACCCGGTGCTGGTATACCTGTATAACGGCCCTCACTCCCAAATGGTAACCAACACCTGGATGGCCGGCGGAGAGCTTTGGTACCAGTACATGGCAGAGAAAGGCTTTATGGTGTTTACCGTGGACGGCCGCGGAACCTCTTACCGCGGAAAGGCCTTTGAGCAGGCCACGCACAGGCAGCTGGGAACAAAAGAAATGGAAGATCAGCTGAAAGGCGTGGACTACCTGAAGTCCCTGCCTTATGTAGATGCCAATCGCATTGGCGTACACGGTTGGAGCTTTGGCGGCTTTATGACCACCTCGCTGATGACACGCCACCCGGGCGTTTTTAAAGTGGCTGCTGCCGGAGGGCCGGTGATCGACTGGACCTATTACGAGATCATGTACACCGAACGTTATATGGATTCTCCGCAGGATAACAAGGAAGGTTATGATAAGAATAATTTGCTGAACTATGTGGACAAGCTGAAAGGAAAGCTGCTGATGATCCACGGAGCGCAGGATCCTGTAGTGGTTTGGCAGCATAGCATCCTCTACCAGAAAAAAGCGGTAGACAAAGCCGTGCAATTGGATTATTACGTATATCCGGGCCACGAGCATAATGTGTTGGGCAAAGACCGCTCACACCTCATGGAAAAGATCACGGATTATTTTATTGAGAATTTATAAAAAAACTCAAAAGATAATTTGATTAAAGGGATTAAAGAGACGGCTTGACCTTTCCTCTTCGATCTCTGCGCTATAAACTCCGCGTCTCTGCGGTTAAAATAAATAACAACAAACCCTTATATGTCCTTAAAAGACTTATAAGGTTCAAAACTAAACTCACATGGACTTCACAAGTTACAAACACACGGTAACAGAGCGCTTCATCCGCTACGCTAAAATAGACACCCAATCCGATCCCAACTCGCCGACCTGCCCGAGCACCATGAAACAGAAGAACCTGGGAAAATTGCTGGTGGAGGAATTGCAGGCGATAGGGATCAAGGATGCGGAGCTCGATGAGCACGGTTACGTCTACGCGACCATTCCTTCCAACACCACGAAAGATGTGCCGGTGATCTGCTTCTGCTCGCACATGGATACCTCGCCCGACTGTAGCGGTGAGAACGTCAAGCCGGTGATTCATACAAACTACGATGGAAAAGATATCGTATTGCCAAATGATAAAACGCAGATCATCAGGTTTGCTCCACTGGCGCGCAAATAAGGAACGACCATTTATTCAGGGCCTAAAACGGATTTCTACTGATAAGTGATTTAAGAATGCTCTTTTCGCTTAAAAAGTAAACTTATTATAGAATTGGAAATGTTTTAAATTAATAACACGTTATAAATTATGTATATATTGATTATTTTTATCTATTGATTATTAAAATAGATAAAAATAGGAAATTTGAGAAATTAAGATTAATTATTAATTTATTAGTAATATTAACTGCCCTGAATTAGGAGTACTATTAATCATATTTTGATTTAAATTTAAAATCTATTAATTAATTATATTAACTATATATAATTAGTGGGCAGGTGGTCTGGCAGGGTCTTAAGCAGACCACTTTTGTAAATAAATATATAATTATATATTAAATGCAATTAATTAGAGATGCACAGGCTGCTAATGGAGACTTCATACGGAGCTGCTTGAGGCCCACGGACTGATGGTTCTGTTTGTCACATTCTTCTCCTTTTCACCGGCTAGAAATCTTGCATTGAGAAATTTTGCAACCATCGGTGCGGTCAAAGGGAATGCCTCCTCTCCACTCTAAGTCGGAATTTCTGATTTGCAGATAAGAAACCGCAACTTAAAGGCATCAGCATCTTCGGGGTCCATGCTAAGGGCAGAGTGTTTGAAGTGATCACAGTGAAGCAACCTATGCATTTGTACTCCACGCCGCCGTATTTCTGCTCAATAGCCATACCTTCACCCTCCATCAACCGCTTCATCCCTGCTATCCCAGATGATCCAAATGCCTTAGTAAGATTGATCTCTTTTGCTATAAGAATCTGTGGCTCAATGGTGGTCTCCGGCATCTTTGTTCCATCAGCAGCCTGCGCATCTCTAATTAATTGAATTTTATAAATAAATATATATATTTAATTACAAAAGTGGGCTGCTTAGGACCTACAAACCCACTAAATATAATTATTTAATTAATTAAATTAATAGATTTTAAATTTAAATCAAAATATGATTAATGGTACTCCTATTTCAAGGCAGTTAATCTAACTAATAAATTAATAATTAATCTTAATTTCTACAATTTCCTATTTTTATCTATTTTATCAATAATAGCTCAAACTCCTCAAATATGGCAAATTTTTACAAATTAAACAATCTACACACAGACAGAGTGACATCGATTCAGTTCATAAGTGACAAAAATCAACTTCTCACATCCTCGATAGATAACTCCCTGAAATTAGTAGATTTAAGGATGAATGCAGTTATAAAGGGTTACTCAAACCCCAATAATTATATAAGTTAGAACAACCTCAATTTCTCTGGAGTCCATTTGAATAGTATTATGTAATTTGATTTTATAAGAAATTAATTCCAGATATTTAATAAATTATTTGTAAAATGATAATCAAGCAATATTGGACGCAAGGCTTATGCTATTGGTGATAACTCAAGGATACTTAGTTTCGATATGCCAAGCTTAAATTACTCAGGAGATATCATTTATGTTTTATCTATTATGAATTTTTTTACCTGATATCCAGATAAACACTTCACAATTCAACTCACCCAAGAAAATCCCTCAAAAACATTAAAATTAATCATTAAATTAGACTTTGAGATCGTCTAATAAAGATGTAACTTAGAGAGATACATTTAAGTAGTTTGAAATTCGATCAACTTCAACTATAATATGAATATTTAAATTTTATTTTTTACTTATAAAAAGGAATATATAATATTCTGTCAATTTCATATTATATAATAAAGCGGGTGGTGAACTGTAGCAATAATCCAACAGATAATTAATGGATTTAAGATGCAACCCAGTTGTTCAAGATCAAATTGCACTTATCGACAATCTGGGATATCTCAGCATTTATTACTGACTAAATTCTAAGAAGAAAACATTAATAGTTTTAAGTTATCTACCACTTTAAAATGAAATTTATTAATACATAATTGAATTAATAGATTATGATTGTGATTGAAAAGTTAAAAAAGGATATTTATTTTACTTTAATTTCAAAATTCTCATATAGAAAAATACTCTTCAGGCAAATTTGAAATAATGTAAAGTTAATTTGGTTATTAAAATAATTTCTACGTTTCGAAATATTCTTGTTTATGTATTTAATTTGTTTATGAATCACACTAGTTAAATGATTGTTAAATATTTTATTTATACTGGGTATATTTAATCCAAAATTTACGATCAATTTTTCTTCATTATCAAATTCATTTAATTTAATTAATTTTGGGGGAGAAGTTTTCTTCCCCCAAAATCTTATATGTACCAAAGGGTGGAAGTTTCCTGTCCCCTTCGCAAGTTTCCAACCTCATGATTAAAAATATTTAAATTTATAAATATCTCAAAATATTTATCATCAATTTTGTTATAATAATTCATAATTTGATAAAATATTTTCTTATCATTATAATATTTCAAATATTTAAAAAAAATAAAATAACATATTTTACAATATATAATTAGACAATGGATAAATATAAAACTTGAAATTTTATAAAAAATGTTTTTTATTTAGGGTTAAGGTATAATATAAATTTTAATGTTGAGTGCAGGAAAACTTCCCCCTCCCCCTTAATTTTGATATTAAATTTTTAATTGCAAAATTTACAATTATTTAACAAATTCTCTTGTCGCTTGTGGCTTAATTTTAATTCTCTGGACTCATATATGTATTTTGATTATATTTATTATTCAAAATATATTATATAATAATATATGATATTTAACTCAATTTTTATTATTATATTTATGACTGCTATTGGGGTTATTTTAGCTGATTTTATCGTTCCTGGGTGTCTCTGGCATATTACTGTTACCAGCTCTTGGAGTCTCTCCCTGATTCTTCTGCTGAGGTCTTCTGATGCCAGTTACAGGTCTCTGTTTATTTCCAGTGGTTGGTGCACCACAGCATTTTGAAGCACACCCTGGTTTCTTGAATTAATTACATTCGCATATAACGAGTTTAAATAATGAGTAGAATTGTAAGTCAATAAATTAAACATGAATGGCTTGCACTCTTTCTCCAGTTTCTTCTTATCTCTGGATACATCCTGTGCACTCATGCGTGGTGGCTCGCATTTCCCGTAGTTAATATCACCCCCGTAAATCCCTGCCTTCTCAATTGCAGCCAAATTACCAAACTATAGCTTTAAAACAGTCTTATACAATTTTAGTGTAGTTTTTAGGTTTAATAGTGATTCCACAGTCTTCATCCTCCATGAGCATGTCATACCTAAGGATATCGTCTATCTCCTCGTAACTTATCCACTTATTTCTAATTGCTTAAATCACGAACTGCAGGTCTTTCTGATCATCAGAAGTGAACTTCCTTCTCAAAAATATGTCTCTGAGACGGAAAATTAATAAAATAAACTTAAAAAGTCATTTTTAAATGATAATTAGTATTAAAACTGAGATTAAATTGGGTTTGTGACTATCTCTGGAGTGGTGTTCATTCCCTCTCCATTATCACCCAGTAGTCTGCGATTCAATGCATAATAGATCATATTCTAAATATATAAAATATTATATCTATAATATAACTTTTGAAATATTCTCTAATAACTTTGTTAGCATGTATAAATTATAATTAATTAATTTAAATATAAAAATAAGTTTTAATGAATATATTCTGATTATAGGGATCGATTACTCTAGTGCCGCTGCTCTTTCCATCATCCAAATTTATAGTAAGTTCGTTTTCTTGCCATACTCCAGCTGATGGTTTATTGAATCCTTATACTTTCACCTGATTCTTTTAATATTTATACATTTAATTATTAAAATTTTATTATTGAGATTATCAAAAGAATTTAGACAAATATCTGTAAGTTAAAATATAATTATGATTATATATTAATAAAATAGTGGGATTCTTATAATCTACTCCAAATTGCTGCTTGAAGAGTCCCTGATACATGCGGAAATTTCTACTATCTCCTTTCTCCGAAGATTTTATGCTTTATTACTCGTTAACATGTACAAATCCCATTTTTATTAAGTATTATTAGTAAAAACTAATCAACCCCAAAAATATTCTAGACTTTAACTTTATATCAAATTATAGAAATTAAAAGGTAATTTTGTATTCTTTGGCATCAGTTCTGAAGTTTTCAATGAGTACTATGCCATGTAGACTGGCTTTGTGGAAGTCCCACTTGCCCTTCATAGTGCTCTCCGACAATTCAATCTGTTTAATAACTGGTTTATTTTCGTTTTTGCGAGCTTTCACCATCTCTTTCCTCTCGTGCATCATTTATATAATTATTACTGTGACGATCTTTGAATAAATTCAACAATATCTCCAAATTCTTATAACTGAGGTGTCATTATTATTCAAAAGTGATGTAATTAATAAATTATAGAATATCATAATGAAGGCTTTAGTTTTCTTTCCAACATCTCCTTCTTCGAGCATTCCATTAACTCTCTTGAACGCCTTCTTAATAAGTCTGAATTACTCGTCAGTGTCTTCCACTGATTAATCTACCATTCTGTTCTTAGGAGCTGATTTCTGCAATTCAATGTTCTTTGAGAAGATTATTTTGTTTACACATAAAACACATATTAATGATCACATTTATGACATCATACAATCATGTGAATTAATATAAATAATTTGACAATATTTTGTTATCCACTTATGGTTCGGTTTTTTGAGGACTCTGAAACATTTCATCTTTCTCAAAGATTTGCGATTTGTAAGGTGAAGTGGCTCTGCTGGTCTGCCTCATTTCTACAGTTTCCAAATCACAAATATATAATCAGTATAATTTAATAAAAACCAAGTAATATGATTAATAAAAATATAAATATATATATGACAGTTTCAATGACCTTAGGGAGTGGGTTTCCATATTAATCATAAACTGTTATGACTCTTGACGATCTTAATGCTATTGACATGTCTATCTTGTTCTCTTAGTTTTATAAATAATTATTATAAAAATTTATATAAAATTATTATAATAACCCTGCATTTTATAGATAAAATATATAACAGTTTGTAAAGATATATGTTAGTAAAGTGCTTAAAAAGGCAATATGATTTTTGCTTAAATATATAATTAAAATTCTCAATTTTATTTCATTTAAATTCAATTTATTATTCTAATATTTCTGCATCACTTTAGATAATTTAGAATTTAACAAAGTATTAATTTTTTTAACATGTTTTTATGGCTTTTATAGATAAAATTTGAATTTAAAATATTTATAAATTACTTTAAAAATGAAGAACAATTTTTACTGCATCCCTCCGTAACAGTAATCTTAACAACAAAACCAACATCAACAAATTATTAATAATTAGCAGCACTTTTAATAAAACTACCCATCGTAATACTATTAATAGGCATAAAATTAAAACGATATGAGTATTTATAGAGATACCATTAATACCACAACTAGTCGGAGTTTAAATAATCAATCAGCAGCTATTGATAGTTCATTCAATTCCACAATATAGAGAGAAATTGTCAATTCTACTCACAATGAATATGAAATTCAGAATTATGATCCTAATTACACCAAGAATTAGTAATTAAGTCATAATTAACCCAAATAGTCGCATTATTCATTATTAATAATTAGAAGTTTTATTGATTCTCTAAATAGTTTAATATTTTTTGAATAATTCTCAATTATTAACATGATTTATATTTGATATTTGAAAAATAGCATCAATAGTAATCAGTATAATTTGATGATTAAACCCGTCATCACATAAAGAAATTGCTAAGAACTTAGTAGGAAAAATTAGAGGATTAATTTTCAAAAAAACAGCATTAATTTATGAAAGACTACGAGAAGATGCTTCTCGATAAAAACACTCAAATTTATAATTAGGCATATATATATATATATTATAGTTAAGACCATCTCCTATATAAAATGGAAAATTAATATTCTATATATTCTATATACAAATTCAGTAGCTAGAACATCAATAAAAGAAACTAAAGAAAAAGAACGGGTAAGCAGAGGAAGAAATCCAGAGAATGAGTAGTTTGGTTAATGAATCAGACAGGTTGATGTTTGTCATATAGTAGGAAAACGAGCAGTTAAAGAAATAGCTTGAAAAATTGAAGAGAGATTATAAAGAAATAGCGCAGAGATTGATTGGTGGTACTATTGGAAATACTAGTAATAATAACTAACATAGCTAAAATATTAATTCATAAATATTAATTATTCAATTGTAGTTACTTATTTAAATGAAAATTTCGATAAAGGCCAACTAAATTTGATTCAATTTAAGTATACTGCCATATATTCTCGTACTTAAATATGCCTTCTTAAGTATTTTAAAAATAGCCTTGATAGCCATAGATCAGTATCAGACTAGACATTCGGTACTCTAGACCAAGAACTAGAATCCCTCCAAAAAGCAGCTCAGCGTGCTCACCTCCGCGAGCAAGACATCATCAACCGCTACCGCGATGAAATATTAAAATCTCAAGAAATCTACAAACAACAGGAAACTAAGCTACGAGATGAAAACAAGGATTAATAGAAAGTCATAGAAGCATAAACCCTCAAAATAACTGAACTTTAGAACAAGAAAGTCAAGAAAGACGCAAAGATTGTAGGGTTAGAGTAGAAACTACAAAACCTCGAAGTGAAGTTGTAAGAACTAGGGAATTGCTAGAAAAGGTTAAGTGAAGAGAATAAAGAGCTTAGTGAGGAACTTTTTATTGCTAAGGGCGGCAAGAAGTTTCAAGATGGGGATGTAGATTTGCAATAATTGTACTTTAGATTGGGTAACATACTTACTGCACTGAAGTCATTGAGCAAGGGACAGCAATTTGACTTGGATATATTGACTGAGATTGTTAACAACTCAAGCACTAATTAACCATAACAACTCAAAATGAATTTAATAACATATCTATATATAAATATCATGTTTGTTTGAATTTTAGAGAGAGTATAAATTAAAATATCAATAAAAATATATGAAGAATTTTATTTGAATAGAAATGATTCACTTTAATAAAGTATTGACTTAAGTGAACGGTATTTTATGTGAAGTCTATGCAAAGATGTACTCTCAAAAAGTTGATTGTTTTGTCCAATGATTTATCAATTATTTGATTTTGATTATTATATTAAGATTTTATAATGAAAAAGATTTGGAATTAATTTAATTTCATAATTTAAATTATTTTTAATCAAATTTGTATTTTTAAAATTAATCATCAACATTTCTTGTTAAATTTCTGTTTTCTGTATTTGAAATAATAAGAATAAAGTAAGATAAGTTGTAGAGTGAGTGGTAAGTTTAATATGACGCAATAATAAATAAATTTTAATCTATTTATTTCTATTACTACTATTGTAAAATATTATGATATATTTATTTCTATTTTTTAAATAAATTAATTACTATTTTTTTGAATCAAGAAATTATTATCTATAGAGTATTATAAATATTTATTATAATCTTAAACAATACTATAAATATATTTGTCAACTTATTTATATGGCTAAAACTTAATTTATTTCTTTGAGATTGCTACTGGGAATAACTATAAATTACATAATTATAATTAAATTATTTTTAATATTTAATTATTTTCATATTTTAATTTCCCTACTATATTGTATTAATATATCTTTTTTATATGAAAAATGTTATCAAAATATTTATGTATATTAATCTGTACTAAATTTTTCTTGAATAAAATAATATTTATTAATATTATGTATATTAATAATTGTAATAACTTGAATAAAATATGATTACAGACTTGCCTTCTCGGAAGCAATAGATGTTTGATAAAGTAGTTTGTTAATTATATAATTTGCACTTATTCATTTTATTCCAAAGCACTCTTGATATATCTTAAGTTTCAGCCTCCTATTTACATAGTGAATAAATAATATTAATATAGAAATATTCTGTAATTTTATGTAGAATTTTCAGTAAAAATTTAAAGTAAAATTATATTTTATTTATATATAAGGAATGTATTTGTAAGAGGATATTTAGTTGGTAGAGCTAACTATTAATTTTTATTTTTATTTAATTACTATTATTGAAGTTGAGAGTAACTTGTCTTATCTTTTAACTCTTATTTTACAATATAGGTTTTGAGGACATAATTATTTGAGTTGTGATAATAAACCAAGTTTAAGTCCTCAAAAAATATTTAAAAATTAATGGAAAATAAACATATTAGTTTGCCAAGGTTTTTAGTGAGAATTAAACATTTATAATTAAATGTGAGAAGAAAAAATAATATTTTAATATTTAATTTTTAATATTTCATTTTTGATGTCGATAAAAAATATCATGTAAATAAACAAATTAAAGATCAGACAAAATCACTCCAAACCCCAAAGCTTTTACTCATAATAACTAGATAATTTAAATAACTATTTAGTAAAATCACTTTTTAATTAATTAATTTTATCTTATCATTAATTAAGTCCTCAAAGATTTCCTTCTTCAGCTTCTCAATATTTCCTTATAGATGCTTAGTTCTGCTTTACCTCAAAGATTCAAATGTCTTATAATAGTTAACTATTCGTTACTAAATATGCTGTCTTACGTTTTGATTAATTTTATTCATATTAATATATTTTCAAAATATTTACTTCAATTTATTAGCTATCATTATAATCTATACACATACATACACATCACTATAAAGATTAATTAGTAAAAAGAGTCATATGATTAAATATTATTTTGAAAATAAATTAAAGTCATTTTTATTTATTAATGTATTATCATTAAATGTGATAAATTAAACGTTTAGAATAAATTACCTTAAACCTTTTGATGTTATATTAAGTTTATTAATAAATTATTAATAAAATACATAAAATTTAGGTAAATTAAAAATCATAAAATTTCATTGATATTTTAACTGTCATTTCTTTATTTTATTATAATTTAAATCAAATACTTTTATAATAAAAATAATTATGAAAATGAGATAAAGTTCACTCAATATTTAATGGAAGAGCAATTGAAACCTCAAACTAGAGCTTTAAATTTTCGTAACTCAATTCGCCTAAGCTTTCGAGAAAATCCTGAATTAAATGAGAACAGGGCAGAACTAAAATTATGCAGATAAGGTGAAGATTGATGCTACACTTTGACTTAGAGTTGCTGAAGTCAAGCCATTCACTGGGATATGATACTAGTCTCAGACTTGCCAAGTGGAATTTTTTATTGAAGAATAGTGTATTCTACTTTGCTGTCCCCAACACTTTGATGCAACAGTGAGATACCAGAAGAAAATTGCATGCGAGATATGAATAGCACTTAAAGGCCAAAGAAGCTTAAGGAGTAA
>ARYC01016904.1:0-27356 GCA_000711775.1 Oxytricha trifallax
TAAAATAATATAAGAAATTTAAAACTTATAATATTATTTCAGTTTGTTAAACTCTCCCTTATATTAATTACAAGAAATCGTAATGTACTGCTCTAAACACTTAAAACAGTCAGAATATAATTTACTCAGGTCACTAAAACGGATTTCTACTGATACATGATTTAAGAATGCTCTTTTCCGCTTAAAAAGTAAACATTATTATAGAATTGGAAATGTTTAAATTAATAACACGGTATAAATTATTAGTATATATTGATATTTTATCTATTATTATTGAAAAAATAGATAAAAATAGGAAATTGTAGAAATTAAGATTAATTATTAATTTATTAGTTAGATTAACTGCCTTGAAATAGGAGTACCATTAATCATATTTGATTTAAATTTAAAATCTATTAATTTAATTAATTAAATAATTATATTTAGTGGGCAGGCAGGGTCCTAAGCAGCCACATTTGTAATTAAATATATATATATTTATTTATATATTAAATGCAATTAATTAGAGATGCACAGGCTGCTAATGGAGACTTCATACGGAGCTGCTTGAGGCCCACGGACTGATGGTTCTGTTTGTCACATTCTTCTCCTTTTCACCGGCTAGAAATCTTGCATTGAGAAATTTTGCAACCATCGGTGCGGTCAAAGGGAATGCCTCCTCTCCACTCTAAGTCGGAATTTCTGATTTGCAGATAAGAAACCGCAACTTAAAGGCATCAGCATCTTCGGGGTCCATGCTAAGGGCAGAGTGTTTGAAGTGATCACAGTGAAGCAACCTATGCATTTGTACTCCACGCCGCCGTATTTCTGCTCAATAGCCATACCTTCACCCTCCATCAACCGCTTCATCCCTGCTATCCCAGATGATCCAAATGCCTTAGTAAGATTGATCTCTTTTGCTATAAGAATCTGTGGCTCAATGGTGGTCTCCGGCATCTTTGTTCCATCAGCAGCCTGCGCATCTCTAATTAATTGCATTTAATATATAAATATATATATAAATTACAAAAGTGGGCTGATTAGGACCCTGCCTGCCCACTTGCCCACTAATTATATTTAATAAATTAATTAATTTAATAGATTTTAAATTTAAATCAAATATGATTAATGGTACTCCAATATCATGGCAGTTAATATTACTAATAAGTTAATAATTAATCTTAATTTCTCTAATTTCCTATTTTTATTCTATTTTATCAATAATAGCTCAAACTCCTCAAATATGGCAAATTTTTACAAATTAAACAATCTACACACAGACAGAGTGACATCGATTCAGTTCATAAGTGACAAAAATCAACTTCTCACATCCTCGATAGATAACTCCCTGAAATTAGTAGATTTAAGGATGAATGCAGTTATAAAGGGTTACTCAAACCCCAATAATTATATAAGTTAGAACAACCTCAATTTCTCTGGAGTCCATTTGAATAGTATTATGTAATTTGATTTTATAAGAAATTAATTCCAGATATTTAATAAATTATTTGTAAAATGATAATCAAGCAATATTGGACGCAAGGCTTATGCTATTGGTGATAACTCAAGGATACTTAGTTTCGATATGCCAAGCTTAAATTACTCAGGAGATATCATTTATGTTTTATCTATTATGAATTTTTTTACCTGATATCCAGATAAACACTTCACAATTCAACTCACCCAAGAAAATCCCTCAAAAACATTAAAATTAATCATTAAATTAGACTTTGAGATCGTCTAATAAAGATGTAACTTAGAGAGATACATTTAAGTAGTTTGAAATTCGATCAACTTCAACTATAATATGAATATTTAAATTTTATTTTTTACTTATAAAAAGGAATATATAATATTCTGTCAATTTCATATTATATAATAAAGCGGGTGGTGAACTGTAGCAATAATCCAACAGATAATTAATGGATTTAAGATGCAACCCAGTTGTTCAAGATCAAATTGCACTTATCGACAATCTGGGATATCTCAGCATTTATTACTGACTAAATTCTAAGAAGAAAACATTAATAGTTTTAAGTTATCTACCACTTTAAAATGAAATTTATTAATACATAATTGAATTAATAGATTATGATTGTGATTGAAAAGTTAAAAAAGGATATTTATTTTACTTTAATTTCAAAATTCTCATATAGAAAAATACTCTTCAGGCAAATTTGAAATAATGTAAAGTTAATTTGGTTATTAAAATAATTTCTACGTTTCGAAATATTCTTGTTTATGTATTTAATTTGTTTATGAATCACACTAGTTAAATGATTGTTAAATATTTTATTTATACTGGGTATATTTAATCCAAAATTTACGATCAATTTTTCTTCATTATCAAATTCATTTAATTTAATTAATTTTGGGGGAGAAGTTTTCTTCCCCCAAAATCTTATATGTACCAAAGGGTGGAAGTTTCCTGTCCCCTTCGCAAGTTTCCAACCTCATGATTAAAAATATTTAAATTTATAAATATCTCAAAATATTTATCATCAATTTTGTTATAATAATTCATAATTTGATAAAATATTTTCTTATCATTATAATATTTCAAATATTTAAAAAAAATAAAATAACATATTTTACAATATATAATTAGACAATGGATAAATATAAAACTTGAAATTTTATAAAAAATGTTTTTTATTTAGGGTTAAGGTATAATATAAATTTTAATGTTGAGTGCAGGAAAACTTCCCCCTCCCCCTTAATTTTGATATTAAATTTTTAATTGCAAAATTTACAATTATTTAACAAATTCTCTTGTCGCTTGTGGCTTAATTTTAATTCTCTGGACTCATATATGTATTTTGATTATATTTATTATTCAAAATATATTATATAATAATATATGATATTTAACTCAATTTTTATTATTATATTTATGACTGCTATTGGGGTTATTTTAGCTGATTTTATCGTTCCTGGGTGTCTCTGGCATATTACTGTTACCAGCTCTTGGAGTCTCTCCCTGATTCTTCTGCTGAGGTCTTCTGATGCCAGTTACAGGTCTCTGTTTATTTCCAGTGGTTGGTGCACCACAGCATTTTGAAGCACACCCTGGTTTCTTGAATTAATTACATTCGCATATAACGAGTTTAAATAATGAGTAGAATTGTAAGTCAATAAATTAAACATGAATGGCTTGCACTCTTTCTCCAGTTTCTTCTTATCTCTGGATACATCCTGTGCACTCATGCGTGGTGGCTCGCATTTCCCGTAGTTAATATCACCCCCGTAAATCCCTGCCTTCTCAATTGCAGCCAAATTACCAAACTATAGCTTTAAAACAGTCTTATACAATTTTAGTGTAGTTTTTAGGTTTAATAGTGATTCCACAGTCTTCATCCTCCATGAGCATGTCATACCTAAGGATATCGTCTATCTCCTCGTAACTTATCCACTTATTTCTAATTGCTTAAATCACGAACTGCAGGTCTTTCTGATCATCAGAAGTGAACTTCCTTCTCAAAAATATGTCTCTGAGACGGAAAATTAATAAAATAAACTTAAAAAGTCATTTTTAAATGATAATTAGTATTAAAACTGAGATTAAATTGGGTTTGTGACTATCTCTGGAGTGGTGTTCATTCCCTCTCCATTATCACCCAGTAGTCTGCGATTCAATGCATAATAGATCATATTCTAAATATATAAAATATTATATCTATAATATAACTTTTGAAATATTCTCTAATAACTTTGTTAGCATGTATAAATTATAATTAATTAATTTAAATATAAAAATAAGTTTTAATGAATATATTCTGATTATAGGGATCGATTACTCTAGTGCCGCTGCTCTTTCCATCATCCAAATTTATAGTAAGTTCGTTTTCTTGCCATACTCCAGCTGATGGTTTATTGAATCCTTATACTTTCACCTGATTCTTTTAATATTTATACATTTAATTATTAAAATTTTATTATTGAGATTATCAAAAGAATTTAGACAAATATCTGTAAGTTAAAATATAATTATGATTATATATTAATAAAATAGTGGGATTCTTATAATCTACTCCAAATTGCTGCTTGAAGAGTCCCTGATACATGCGGAAATTTCTACTATCTCCTTTCTCCGAAGATTTTATGCTTTATTACTCGTTAACATGTACAAATCCCATTTTTATTAAGTATTATTAGTAAAAACTAATCAACCCCAAAAATATTCTAGACTTTAACTTTATATCAAATTATAGAAATTAAAAGGTAATTTTGTATTCTTTGGCATCAGTTCTGAAGTTTTCAATGAGTACTATGCCATGTAGACTGGCTTTGTGGAAGTCCCACTTGCCCTTCATAGTGCTCTCCGACAATTCAATCTGTTTAATAACTGGTTTATTTTCGTTTTTGCGAGCTTTCACCATCTCTTTCCTCTCGTGCATCATTTATATAATTATTACTGTGACGATCTTTGAATAAATTCAACAATATCTCCAAATTCTTATAACTGAGGTGTCATTATTATTCAAAAGTGATGTAATTAATAAATTATAGAATATCATAATGAAGGCTTTAGTTTTCTTTCCAACATCTCCTTCTTCGAGCATTCCATTAACTCTCTTGAACGCCTTCTTAATAAGTCTGAATTACTCGTCAGTGTCTTCCACTGATTAATCTACCATTCTGTTCTTAGGAGCTGATTTCTGCAATTCAATGTTCTTTGAGAAGATTATTTTGTTTACACATAAAACACATATTAATGATCACATTTATGACATCATACAATCATGTGAATTAATATAAATAATTTGACAATATTTTGTTATCCACTTATGGTTCGGTTTTTTGAGGACTCTGAAACATTTCATCTTTCTCAAAGATTTGCGATTTGTAAGGTGAAGTGGCTCTGCTGGTCTGCCTCATTTCTACAGTTTCCAAATCACAAATATATAATCAGTATAATTTAATAAAAACCAAGTAATATGATTAATAAAAATATAAATATATATATGACAGTTTCAATGACCTTAGGGAGTGGGTTTCCATATTAATCATAAACTGTTATGACTCTTGACGATCTTAATGCTATTGACATGTCTATCTTGTTCTCTTAGTTTTATAAATAATTATTATAAAAATTTATATAAAATTATTATAATAACCCTGCATTTTATAGATAAAATATATAACAGTTTGTAAAGATATATGTTAGTAAAGTGCTTAAAAAGGCAATATGATTTTTGCTTAAATATATAATTAAAATTCTCAATTTTATTTCATTTAAATTCAATTTATTATTCTAATATTTCTGCATCACTTTAGATAATTTAGAATTTAACAAAGTATTAATTTTTTTAACATGTTTTTATGGCTTTTATAGATAAAATTTGAATTTAAAATATTTATAAATTACTTTAAAAATGAAGAACAATTTTTACTGCATCCCTCCGTAACAGTAATCTTAACAACAAAACCAACATCAACAAATTATTAATAATTAGCAGCACTTTTAATAAAACTACCCATCGTAATACTATTAATAGGCATAAAATTAAAACGATATGAGTATTTATAGAGATACCATTAATACCACAACTAGTCGGAGTTTAAATAATCAATCAGCAGCTATTGATAGTTCATTCAATTCCACAATATAGAGAGAAATTGTCAATTCTACTCACAATGAATATGAAATTCAGAATTATGATCCTAATTACACCAAGAATTAGTAATTAAGTCATAATTAACCCAAATAGTCGCATTATTCATTATTAATAATTAGAAGTTTTATTGATTCTCTAAATAGTTTAATATTTTTTGAATAATTCTCAATTATTAACATGATTTATATTTGATATTTGAAAAATAGCATCAATAGTAATCAGTATAATTTGATGATTAAACCCGTCATCACATAAAGAAATTGCTAAGAACTTAGTAGGAAAAATTAGAGGATTAATTTTCAAAAAAACAGCATTAATTTATGAAAGACTACGAGAAGATGCTTCTCGATAAAAACACTCAAATTTATAATTAGGCATATATATATATATATTATAGTTAAGACCATCTCCTATATAAAATGGAAAATTAATATTCTATATATTCTATATACAAATTCAGTAGCTAGAACATCAATAAAAGAAACTAAAGAAAAAGAACGGGTAAGCAGAGGAAGAAATCCAGAGAATGAGTAGTTTGGTTAATGAATCAGACAGGTTGATGTTTGTCATATAGTAGGAAAACGAGCAGTTAAAGAAATAGCTTGAAAAATTGAAGAGAGATTATAAAGAAATAGCGCAGAGATTGATTGGTGGTACTATTGGAAATACTAGTAATAATAACTAACATAGCTAAAATATTAATTCATAAATATTAATTATTCAATTGTAGTTACTTATTTAAATGAAAATTTCGATAAAGGCCAACTAAATTTGATTCAATTTAAGTATACTGCCATATATTCTCGTACTTAAATATGCCTTCTTAAGTATTTTAAAAATAGCCTTGATAGCCATAGATCAGTATCAGACTAGACATTCGGTACTCTAGACCAAGAACTAGAATCCCTCCAAAAAGCAGCTCAGCGTGCTCACCTCCGCGAGCAAGACATCATCAACCGCTACCGCGATGAAATATTAAAATCTCAAGAAATCTACAAACAACAGGAAACTAAGCTACGAGATGAAAACAAGGATTAATAGAAAGTCATAGAAGCATAAACCCTCAAAATAACTGAACTTTAGAACAAGAAAGTCAAGAAAGACGCAAAGATTGTAGGGTTAGAGTAGAAACTACAAAACCTCGAAGTGAAGTTGTAAGAACTAGGGAATTGCTAGAAAAGGTTAAGTGAAGAGAATAAAGAGCTTAGTGAGGAACTTTTTATTGCTAAGGGCGGCAAGAAGTTTCAAGATGGGGATGTAGATTTGCAATAATTGTACTTTAGATTGGGTAACATACTTACTGCACTGAAGTCATTGAGCAAGGGACAGCAATTTGACTTGGATATATTGACTGAGATTGTTAACAACTCAAGCACTAATTAACCATAACAACTCAAAATGAATTTAATAACATATCTATATATAAATATCATGTTTGTTTGAATTTTAGAGAGAGTATAAATTAAAATATCAATAAAAATATATGAAGAATTTTATTTGAATAGAAATGATTCACTTTAATAAAGTATTGACTTAAGTGAACGGTATTTTATGTGAAGTCTATGCAAAGATGTACTCTCAAAAAGTTGATTGTTTTGTCCAATGATTTATCAATTATTTGATTTTGATTATTATATTAAGATTTTATAATGAAAAAGATTTGGAATTAATTTAATTTCATAATTTAAATTATTTTTAATCAAATTTGTATTTTTAAAATTAATCATCAACATTTCTTGTTAAATTTCTGTTTTCTGTATTTGAAATAATAAGAATAAAGTAAGATAAGTTGTAGAGTGAGTGGTAAGTTTAATATGACGCAATAATAAATAAATTTTAATCTATTTATTTCTATTACTACTATTGTAAAATATTATGATATATTTATTTCTATTTTTTAAATAAATTAATTACTATTTTTTTGAATCAAGAAATTATTATCTATAGAGTATTATAAATATTTATTATAATCTTAAACAATACTATAAATATATTTGTCAACTTATTTATATGGCTAAAACTTAATTTATTTCTTTGAGATTGCTACTGGGAATAACTATAAATTACATAATTATAATTAAATTATTTTTAATATTTAATTATTTTCATATTTTAATTTCCCTACTATATTGTATTAATATATCTTTTTTATATGAAAAATGTTATCAAAATATTTATGTATATTAATCTGTACTAAATTTTTCTTGAATAAAATAATATTTATTAATATTATGTATATTAATAATTGTAATAACTTGAATAAAATATGATTACAGACTTGCCTTCTCGGAAGCAATAGATGTTTGATAAAGTAGTTTGTTAATTATATAATTTGCACTTATTCATTTTATTCCAAAGCACTCTTGATATATCTTAAGTTTCAGCCTCCTATTTACATAGTGAATAAATAATATTAATATAGAAATATTCTGTAATTTTATGTAGAATTTTCAGTAAAAATTTAAAGTAAAATTATATTTTATTTATATATAAGGAATGTATTTGTAAGAGGATATTTAGTTGGTAGAGCTAACTATTAATTTTTATTTTTATTTAATTACTATTATTGAAGTTGAGAGTAACTTGTCTTATCTTTTAACTCTTATTTTACAATATAGGTTTTGAGGACATAATTATTTGAGTTGTGATAATAAACCAAGTTTAAGTCCTCAAAAAATATTTAAAAATTAATGGAAAATAAACATATTAGTTTGCCAAGGTTTTTAGTGAGAATTAAACATTTATAATTAAATGTGAGAAGAAAAAATAATATTTTAATATTTAATTTTTAATATTTCATTTTTGATGTCGATAAAAAATATCATGTAAATAAACAAATTAAAGATCAGACAAAATCACTCCAAACCCCAAAGCTTTTACTCATAATAACTAGATAATTTAAATAACTATTTAGTAAAATCACTTTTTAATTAATTAATTTTATCTTATCATTAATTAAGTCCTCAAAGATTTCCTTCTTCAGCTTCTCAATATTTCCTTATAGATGCTTAGTTCTGCTTTACCTCAAAGATTCAAATGTCTTATAATAGTTAACTATTCGTTACTAAATATGCTGTCTTACGTTTTGATTAATTTTATTCATATTAATATATTTTCAAAATATTTACTTCAATTTATTAGCTATCATTATAATCTATACACATACATACACATCACTATAAAGATTAATTAGTAAAAAGAGTCATATGATTAAATATTATTTTGAAAATAAATTAAAGTCATTTTTATTTATTAATGTATTATCATTAAATGTGATAAATTAAACGTTTAGAATAAATTACCTTAAACCTTTTGATGTTATATTAAGTTTATTAATAAATTATTAATAAAATACATAAAATTTAGGTAAATTAAAAATCATAAAATTTCATTGATATTTTAACTGTCATTTCTTTATTTTATTATAATTTAAATCAAATACTTTTATAATAAAAATAATTATGAAAATGAGATAAAGTTCACTCAATATTTAATGGAAGAGCAATTGAAACCTCAAACTAGAGCTTTAAATTTTCGTAACTCAATTCGCCTAAGCTTTCGAGAAAATCCTGAATTAAATGAGAACAGGGCAGAACTAAAATTATGCAGATAAGGTGAAGATTGATGCTACACTTTGACTTAGAGTTGCTGAAGTCAAGCCATTCACTGGGATATGATACTAGTCTCAGACTTGCCAAGTGGAATTTTTTATTGAAGAATAGTGTATTCTACTTTGCTGTCCCCAACACTTTGATGCAACAGTGAGATACCAGAAGAAAATTGCATGCGAGATATGAATAGCACTTAAAGGCCAAAGAAGCTTAAGGAGAAGTAATAGAAAACTGTTAAAGTTACACTGCTCTACTCATAAAGTTGGCCGAGACTACGATAAATTGAAGAATAAACTCGCTCATGCAATACGACTCTTCTTTTGAAACTTGCATTTACAAATAGATTAACCTAAAAAGATTTTTGCAGCACAATCAAAGAATTCATATACATTAGACTAAAATCAATAATATATAACTCATATTTTTTTAGTGGAAGTATTGAACGATAAGTCTTTTATTTAAATTAATTTTCTAAGGACTTTAAATTAAACTGACATTAAATGCCTTATTCAATAAAATATTTATATTTTAAGTTTAAATAGCTGGTAAGAGATTTATATATTTATCAAAGTATTTATTACATTTAAAATTAGAGAATATTAAAAACATGACAGTTAAAATATCAATGAAATTTTTTGATTTTTCAATATGTTTTAATTTACCTTTTTTTGTATTTTATTAATATTTAAAAATTTTATGATTCATCTATTATAAATTTATTAAATTGATAAGAAAATTATCATATTTATATGCTATTTCAGAATTATAATATAATTAGATCATATGAGCCTCTTCTTTAATATATTTATATTTTGCATAAATTAAATACTATTATAATATATAAATATTGACTATACAATTAGGATACTTGATATTTAAATAATACTAAATTTAATATATATATTAAATGTCTTATATAAATAAATTTGATTAATTACTGAACTGCTGCTACCAAATATTTCTAACTTGTCTCAGCAAAAATACCATCTTTGCTTTAAAATCTCGAATATATGATTTGAACAAATTCTTATTATTTATATAATTTAGCGACAACTCTATGAAAAGTAAATTATTGTAATTTATAATACTTCATAATTATAAAACCCCATAGATCAATTAAGAAGCGAGAATTGGAGTTAAAAACAATTAGATTTAAAATTAATTATAATTGGCTAATATTATAAATAATTAGGCTAAAATTAAATATACACACCCTGATTGGTTTATTTTATAAGGACAATTAATCGAGCCAATAGTTTTAATAATTAGCCCAAACATTAAAATTATACGCCAATAATAATTAATTCTTAATTTAATTGTTCTTAACCCCAATTCTCATGTCTTAATTGATCAATGGGGTTTTATAAACATATTTAAGTAATTGAGTTTAATTGAAAAGAATTTAGGTAAAATATTACTTTATTAAAAATAAAACAACTTTTAAATATTTTTATTATATATTAATAATTAGAATAATTTAGCTAGTTGAGTAAATGGATAACAATTTCCAATTTTTTTATTTACAATTCTTTTAATTGGGAATTAGCTGTCTCATTTATTAGTTCATATCAATTACTTTGTACTATCAATATTTTAGTAATTAGTTTCAATTAGATTCAATTTACTCTCATTGTTTTGACAACATTAAAACATTAAATTAATAATTAATTTAATTATGAATATTATTAAAGATTTATAATTCATATATTATTATATGTCAATTTATTAGAAAAGCGAATAAATTTGATAAAAAATAGGAATTATATAGAGATATATAAATTCTTTAAGAATTTATTTCCTAATAAAAGTTAATAACAACTCAATATATTATTAATGGGTTTTAATTCAGAGTTTAACTTTAAGGAATAAAAACTCATTTTTTTTTAATTAAAGATAAAAATGTGATAATTTGATAAAATTAAGTACAAAATTAATAGTTATAATAAAAAATTAATAATAATTAAATTTTATAGAGTCTATCTTTTATAGCGTATCAGATTGCAACATTGTCAAAAGACTTTGAGTTATTTTTTTGAGTGCTGGAATCTTATGGTTATAATAATTATGCTTATTCATAAGATATGATATTTTAGATTATTAAAAAATGACGAAATTACATATAATTATATGTAAATTTGAATCTTTTAGGGAATTAATTTTTCTTATAAAAAATTCAAAAGATTATTGGATTAAATATATTGCTAATAGAAATAAATTGAAATTTTTTAATTTGATATTAATTTATTTTAATAATATTCATTTCCTTGTCTTTAATTGAAATTGATATATGAAGGAGGGATTTAATTAATATCTATTTTTATCCCAAAAAAACTAGATATTTTTATCTTGTTATAATGAAAAAATAATTATATTCTTGATAAATTAAAATTGTTTTGATATTATAATTTATGATAATACAATTTCTATAGCATACTTGACTTTAATTAAATATTTATTCCGTTTTAAAAACTCATCTATTTTTAAAAATTGTAAAAGATTCTATAATTATTAATTTCATAAATTTCATTTTTAGTTTTGCTTGATGATTTTAATGTATTTGATATACAAGCATACATTTATTTTTAAACCTATAATTAAGTCACGATTAACATAATTTATTTAAAATTCTCTATACTAATTTTACAGAAATTTAAAATTTTTTAAAGCCTCGCCTTGAAATTGATATTATTAGAAACATTAAAATCGGAGTGATAGTTATGGAAGCTTGATTGGTGTTTAGAGTCTATTAGATTATTAATTTGCATATTTTTCCTATTACTAAATTGGATAAATAATAAATTTTATTGTAGATTTTATTAATTTTAATTTAGGATTAAATGAATTATAATTTTTTAAATATATTTTGAGTAATACTTATCTATTTCAAGTCGTTGTTATGATATCCATTTTAGATAAGGGTTTCACTAAAATTGTTATATTAACATTTAATTTTGTTACATATAAATTATATATAATTTAAATTAAAAATGCTTATAAAATTAAATTTTTTTATAAGGATTTGCAAAATTTAGAACTTTTTTCAAAAATAAATCAGTAAATATTACCATTATTGTAGGAATACGTTTGATTTGGGAAAATAAATAATTAATAATTAAAATTCGTGGTAGTTAACTTTCTGGAAACCTAGATAATTCAAAATCAGCTAGACTTTACTTTTGGCGGTATCCCTCTATCGCATCTCTGAAACGAGATAACTTAACTTTAACTTTTGGCATTAAAACCAACTAAACAAATCCCTCAAAATTAAAGTTAAGTTATCTCGTTTCAGAGATGCGTTAGAGGGGTACCGCCATTAGTAAAGTCCAGCTGATTTTTAATTCTCTATCGAACAAGTACCATATTGTCTAGGTTTCCAGAAAGTTAACTGCCACGAATTTAATATTAAATTAATTAATATATTATTTATTTTCCCAAATCAAATGTATTCCTACAATAATATTATATTAGCATACCTTACTATATAGTCAAATATTTTTATATGTTTTTGAAGAAATGTAGCATTGGAATTAAATTATTTAACCATAAAATGATTAATAGCTATAACTTCAAGTTGTTTGTTTTTATACAAAAAATAATAATTAAAATCTAAAAACAAAAATTAATTTGTCTTTTTATTTTACTTCTTATTTCTTTTTTTTTCAATATTAAAGATAATTTGTCTTTTCTTTAAATTCCATAGAATAATGAAATGACCTCTTTCAAAATTAGATTTAGATATTTACATAAGATAAGATACGTTTCTTATTATCAAGAATTAATTGTTTACAAAATGGGCTCATCATGTCATTTGTATAATTCCTTGACTTCCATGATGAATGAAAATTTTACTTCTTCCAGTACAAGGCAGTATACTTCCCAGATCCACAAAGACATAAAATCGGGATGACAAAAATCCATATAGAATAAGCGCTAAATCTAAAAAGATTCCTAAGGTGCCATAAATAGCTTCCTGAACCAGAATTTGTGGACAAGACCTTATTAAAGTGCCAAAATAAAATAATGTTCGAAAATCATAGGGAAATTGGAGAGATCTAAATAGAATTTAACCATGTATATTGAAGCAGCTGAAGTTAGTCAAGTAGAAGGTAATTAATAAACTTGGTAAGAAATTTTTTAACTAGCATGCAAAAGTGTGATTTTCATATATAAATTATTTTAAAAATTTAATTTATTAACTCTCTATTACTAAATAATTGCAAAATTCAATATCTGTAAATCCGAATAAAATCAAAATTATAATTTTAATTTTAGAAATATAAAAATTCAATTTAACTTCACTACCAAGGTGTTTATCGAAAATTCTCTCAACTGTGGTTTTTTTCTAGATGACCTTTTTTACTTACACCTCACTTTAATCCAGTGTGGGATTTCTCGGAGTTAATTTTTCATCTATTTCCGTATCACCAAGTTCAGACTCGTCTTCTGAAAATGATAGTTTCCTTTAGAAAAGGCCCATTCGTTAATCAATTTATTTAATTTTAATATTATTTTATTTAGAAATTTAATTTAGATTTCATAATTGGAAAATATTAATTATTGCGTATTTTAATTAGTATTTATTAATTTTAATTTCCAATTAAGAAAGTTACTTGAACTACTCAATTAATTATAACTATTTATCAATACTATATACCTTAATAAACAAATGATCTGTTTAGGTAAAAAAGGTTTAATTTCCTTAAAGTGATAAGTAAAATTAAAATAACTACATTTCTTTTTACAGAAATATGAAGACAAGCATAACTTTTGTTCTGCAAATTGATTTAGTCATCTCAATAAGAAGATTGTTTTTACATTTTTATTCAATTATATTATATTTAGTTAGTTTCACGCTTTGACTTTTGATGTCAAAGTGTGCTTAATAAAACATTGTAATATCTTGAAATTAAAGTTTAATGATAAAGTGTTTTTAATATATTTTTACTCTTATGACAAAATTATCGTGTCTCAATTTTCTAGATTTATCCCCAATAAGAATTATAACTAGTTAATTATATATAAATCAATTTACTAAGGTTACAAATTAGGGGTGGAAATTTTCTATATGCTGTCTAAGCCCAAAACAAATAAATAATTTATAGGGTAGGTATAATTGTAATTTTAAAAATTTTTTTAATTAAAACATTAATTTAAGTTTATACTTTAAGAAAAATTTATGATTAAAGCTTTAATTCTTAAATAATGTATTATAACTGAAATAGCTTAATAATAAATATAATTAATAAATTTATAAATTAATTTTTCATTCAATATTTGAATATCTCAAAATTATTTGATAAATGTTTTTATAATTTACTAGAGAATTCTATAAAATTATATTTTTTTTAAATAAAAATTATAAAAAATTTGGTTTACTTGATTTAATATTCTTATACTGATGTAATTATAAATTTTAATTTTAAGCATTTTTTTTTAAATATATCACTGTACTAATAAAAATAATTATATTAATGTAGCTAAATATATTTCTAATACCCAAAATTAATATTATTTTTATAATATCATTAATATACCTTTTAATAGTTAAACAGAAGAGTAACTCTTTAAAAATATAAATATACAGGAATTTCAATATTAATTTTTAAAATGTACTCTTTTCAAAGTATTTTTGATTGAAATGAATACTAATTATAAGAACATATAAAAAAATACATAATTTATAAATTGTCTACATAATATATTTAAGCAAAAGTCTTTTAGCAACTAATATATTAAATTTAGAGCTAATATCAAATATTTAATGAACTATTTTGAATTAAATTAAACCAAAAAAATCTAGCCGTGAAATACAATATGAAACACGCTTTATTAAAACCCAATTATATATAAGGCTTCTTTAAACTTAGCTTCTCTATTTCTCTTTGTCTAGATTTAAAGATCTTACAAAATAGTTATACAAAGGTAACAGGCTAAATAAATTTGATTTTATGAAGCAATCTGTTGAAAAAGATCCATTGATTATTGTGGGTTTAAAATCTTAGTCTTTTACAATAATAATTTTCAATTAAATTAGAGAAGTCTCATAAAATAAGTAAATAATACCAGATAACTGATTTCAGAAAATATCCTCTAGTCAAAGAAAAGTTCTACAAAGTCTTAGAAATTGTCATAAGGGACTACCTAGAACAAAATATTCATGGAAAGACTATTAGGCCTTCTAAACTTTTAAGCTTAAAATTGATGATACATTATTGGAATTACAAAACTAAAAATGTCTAAATATTTTTGAACTGATATATTGTTTTTAATGACAATGCAAATCTAAACTTTGCCTCTACCGTCCATAGTCAAATTAACTAATTATTTTCTTAGGATTATAAAAAACATTAAATAAATAGAAAGAATATTTCTTCTTAATATATTTATTAATAATTCTTGATTTATTTTAACAAGCTTAAGTATTTTATATTAATAAAATTAATTGTATATAAAGCAACAGATATAATTAATTATTTGTTAAAAAAAGGAATAAATTGAAATAATATATTATCTCAATTATCAAAGCCTCCCACAAAATTAAATTCATTTTTATTAATTAAATATTCCAATTAATAATATTTTTCCAAGCCCATACCTTCTTTAAAGATATTTTATTAAATTTCTTATTTCTCGGCACCCTTCTATTCCTTAATATTTTAAGAATTCTCAGAAGATTTTCTGTGTGAATGTTATTATTATTATTTATTCTAAGCAGCTTTAACACAGGGTGCTTGAGAGAGGGATCTGTGAAATTACATTAAATTATTCAATTGTCTCTTAGTTCTTAGTTAAATATATATAAATATTAAAAATAAATAATGTATTTTTACATAAGTAACAAAGATTTATTTATTTTTCAAATAAATATATTATACCATATAATCTCTTGGATTATAGTCTACTTTAGAGATTTAGAGGTTACAATATAACTTTTTTGGGAGACTCGTATTCTTAATGCTAGAATTATTATGGGAAGGGTATTTTCAAAACTTCTTATAATAATAATTAAATTATATATGCAGGTTAACTATTTAAAATTAAAGAAAATTTATCATAAAGGGGGTATAAATACAAATAAATTATTTTATAATTGTAGTTAATGTCACCACATGAGTAAGACTCAGAGTCATCCTCCTTCAAATCCTCTTGTATTTTAACGATTCTAAATGGACTCCATGCTTTTGACTTAGAATTTAAGATAAATATTTATAAAAATTATTAATAATAATAATATAAAACTAGACTTTTAAGCAATTTCATCATCGATTTCAGGGATAAGGGGCAGTGTTTGAGTATTTTTCAAATTTTATAATTTCACAGCTCCGGCATTAATATTATTTTGAATATTACTGTTAATTGCCTGATTCTGATTAATATAATTAATTATTTAATAGTATACATTAAATAATCATAAAGTTAAAATACTAAAAAAATACATATTATTAATGATAAAACTTTCCAACTGATAGACCAGAATTGATTTTATTTAACACGGAACCTGATTTATGTAAATAAAAAACCCTTAAGCTTTATTGTAAAAAAATGAAATAAAATCATATTTAAAATCACACTATAAATAATTTTAATCATTATGATTTCTGGATCTCTTAGCTACTATCCACAGTATGCTTCCTTAAAGCTCTATTTTTACTTATTGGAAAGAGAGGTGAGAAATTTGAGATTTGAGATTGAGATTTGTCAATAAGCGACATATCAGTTTAAGACATTATTACTAAAATACATTTGAAATAGGAAAATTAGAGAAATGCAATAAAATATTTAAATTAATTAATTATTACTGACAGTAATTAGAAAGCATATTAAATGTAATTTGATTTTGATTATGACCAAATTTAATATTACAATTAATTATGTATTTTAAATTGAGCAAGTGTGCAAAAATATAACTATTAAACATGGCGTATTGTGATTGTGCAAAAATATATAAATTTAAATATATTAATAATATAAAATGAATGACATTCTCATAAAGTAAATATTGAAATTATTGACTATCTTTTTTACTTAAAACTTCAGTTGTTAAAGTCTTATGGAAGAAATGTCAATAAGTAAGAAAAATTATAACTACAGATAAGAGTTCTTCCTGATTATCGAGGGATCTCCAAAGCTTAATATTATCGAATAATTGAATAAGCAGCTAAAGTTAAATAAGCCGAGTATCTCTGAAGTAAATGTTTTTTGAGTAGATACAAAGAAAAAAACATACTTCATATAAAGGTGACAGCTTCTAGAGGATGGGAGTACGCAGTTGATATCGAATTCGGAGAAACCTAATTACTTTTCAAAGACTGCTGCACGTTTATTACTACAAATGAACTTCCCTGGAATAAAATGAGTGCAGAGGATAAGGATTGCTTTGAGAGGAGATGTCTTATAGTCTCGCCAAAAGTGGATGGTATATCAGGCAAACCTTTGTTCCTGTTTAACGCCGTGAACTAGCAAATTATCTACTGGACAGATCTGAGGAGGAGAGTACAATGAGCGAAGATGCAATTATTAATGACATAGACAAACAAGAAGGCAGAGGAATAATCATGAGAGACAAAGAAGCAGATGAAGACAAATGAAAATGTCATTCATTTTACATTATTAATATATTTAAATTTATATATTTTTGCACAATCACAACACGCCATGTTTAATAGTTATATTTTTGCACACTTGCACAATTTTAATACATATAATTAATTTTAATATTAAATTTGGTCATAATCAAAATCAAATTACATTTAATATGCTCTCTAATTACTGTCAGTTATAATTAATTAATTTAAATATTTTATTGCATTTCTCTAATTTTCCTATTTCAAATGTATTTTAGTAATAATAAATAATTTCTCAAATTAAAATAATTTATTAAAAATGTATTACAGCTATATTTATTAAATTGAGACATCCCCTTAATATTTTTACTGACATCAGGGGAGTCAATAAATGTAGAAAAAGTTTTCTATATGGTCCTATTTATTTTTGTTATTTTCTCAAATTTATCTCTAATTTTTTTATATGACTTTATCCATTTTATATTATCTGCTTAAGACCATTATATTTCATTTATTCAAATTTACTTTTATTATCTGTATTGTTTAAAATATAATAATACACATTTTTCTATTAAAACTATATGTTGGTAAACCAAAAAAAACCATTATTTAATTTTAATTTTAATATGCGTTAATTGATATAATGAATCTAAAATAGAATTTTATTAAACCCAAATATTACTAGTTTACGGCAATAATATTTAAATTTACTAATCTATTTGTCTTTAACTACATATTATGCCTATTTATTATAATATAGGGTTTTATATAATATAATACCAGTCCATAACCCAGTCAAGTCGTGCTCCCATATAACGGATTTCATTTTGCATTTATGTAATCATGTATTGATAATCCGGTTGTTCATCGAAATCCAAAAGGTCAACATACCTTATATAAATAATTTTTATTCTAAAAAGAATAATAAAGAAATAACAATTCTTGGTCAAATTAATGAAAATAATAAAGTTATCCTTATCAAATTTTTGAATACACCTATACATTTTTAATAATAGGATTTTTGCTTTGAAAAAAAAACATAAAAAAAATCAATTAATAATATGTATTGATGATATACATAAGCTCAATATTGTTAAAATACATTCGAATCGGGGAATATGTAAAATAAAAATACAAAATTAATTATATATATTATTGCTACTGATCTTCTACGTGAATTGACTTATTTGCGAAAAGTGGACAAAATGCTAGTTTTTTTTATATAATGATCACTTTTATTTGCATTTGAGGTCAAAATCGAGATTAATCTTAGTATTACTCTATCAAATTTCCAAAGTGGATACCCATGACCAAAGTGGTCAAATTTTGTGTTTCCATTCATGTCTGTCTTATTTTTGCTGAATGGCCAATTTCGGGGTCAAAACGCACATTTACAACTAAAGTGTCCATAAAAGTGACCAAAGTAGATTTTATTTGTGAAACTGACCATTTCAGGGTTCTTGTAGTAAAAATCGACAAAAATTGGGGTTGTCTGTTGCATTTAGTATAATTGGTCATTTTTACAAAATATGGAGTGACCAAAGTCAATTTAGAGAGGAGAGGTCAAAATCTTGAAAAATTTTAGTATATGGTCAAATTTGCTTTGAATCGGCGAGATCGTGATTGCTGGATATAGATTGAGCGCAGTCGCGCAATTATTGATATTTTGAGTGGATTCAGTTTAAAAGGACCAAAACTAGCATGAGCGCGCAATAGTAGAAGTAATGACACTGCTCTACTAAAAATTTCCAAAAAACCCCACTTTCATTCTCAAAGTCGTCAAATCCGCTTTATGAACTGAAATTCATGATCAATACGCTAAGTCAGCTCTATCAACTTGAATTCATCGAGATTAGTCATAAATCTTAAGGTCTGCTTGCTGCTCGATGATTTTGTGTATTTGTTTAAATTTATTGGTTGTTATGATTTTGAGTGAGCAGGAGCTCAATTCCAGTAATCTATCAAGGTATTATGATTGTGTTGAGTGTAGTCTTACAACTTTAGTTAGTCATCTTAGTTTTGCATCTACAAAACTGTAATTTATCAATAGTCAGAGCATGCATTTATGAGAAGAAATATATCGATTGCTATCGCACTCAATTCAACTATGTCATTGTAAGTAGTACTCTAAATTTGAAAGTAAAGTAGTATGTGCAGTTTCACCTCGCACAAATTGAAACTTTTGAGGGCTTTCTCAATTTTTATTAGAGTTGATTTAAAAAAAGTTTGGTGTCAAGTTGATTAAAGTCAGGAGCGAACCCTATAGAATTTGTGATTTTTACAAGGAAAGTTTATTGATCAGTTTTAGTTTCCATGTTTGACTTCATATGCAATAATATACTATAAAATATGAATTAGAGATTTTAAAAATACAGTGATTTATAATTAATCTATGTGCTTTAATATGTAAATTGCATTTTAATTGAGAGAGGTTTTATTTTAATTACAGTATTAGCAGCAGTAGTAATAGCAACAGCAATAGTAGTAACAGAAGTATAGATGATGCAAGAATTATAAGCACTTTTAGGATTTTCATTTTAAGGTGCAATTCTAAGTGTTGAGTAGTATCTCAAACAAAGCCATACCTCATAGTATGAATCCACTTCTTGATGCTGAATGCCCAGAGTCCTCGAAAATCATCCTCGCTCATATTTTCGATAATCTCTTGGATGCGCTTGACCAGCTGCACTCTAAATTTTAGTTATCATAGTATACTTACTTGCTATTAATATTCTGCTGCTTGAGGTTCTTTTTTATGTATGCAAACAACTATTCGATTGGGTTGAGCCAGGGCGAGTATTCTGCGTTGAAAAGAACATTGACTTTGAAGCGACGAGCAGTCGCAAGCATCTCTGAATATTTATGAATTATCGCATTATCCATCAAGAGCACCACCTTCTTATTGCATAAATCTTTGTCAGTTCTTATACTTCTTAGCGTCTGATAGATAAAGTTTTCAAACAGTACTGAATCGAATCCTCCTTCAATTATTTGAGTCGATACCACTCTATCAACCGCAATTGCAGCTATCAGACTCATAGAGTATTGCTATCTCTTAACTATTTATTTTTCAATAGACAACTGCCTAGCTTTTAAACCATAATCACCTAAATTGGCAAGCATTTCCTTTTGATATTGTGAGATTGGTTTATAGTTTAAATTAAGCTGGATTTGATCTGACAACAATGCAATGGGTTTGATACCATCCTTTGATTCTTCAAGTTGGCTCTGATTTGGTTATAGGTCACCTATAAGAGAGGTTGAATAAATTTGAGAACGATAGCAGAGTTGTCATGATAATAGTCTGATGGAAGTATGCATAATGATTTGGAGTCTAAAGTTAGATATGTTGATTTTGTGGAATCTGGAACCATGCAACCATGAGATATCTTCAAGATATCTTCATCTGGAACCATACAACCTAAGTGCTGAATCCTGTAATGTAAGAGCAGATCCATACAACTTGGATTCATACAACCTGGATCCATACAACCTGGAATCATACAACATGGATCCATACAACCTTACAGCGATTCATGCAATCATAGAGCAGAACCATCCAATCCAAGAGATATCTTCAGGGTATCTTCATCTAGCATAGGAGTTGAAATCATCCTATAATTTCAAGAGATTACTTTTAGACTTTCATCTCTCTCGCTCTTAATGCTATCAAAGATAAGTAATCGCTCCAACTCAGTTCAATAGGATAGTTTACCAAAGTCAAGAATAGAACCAACATATCATAGACTATCATCATGCAACAACCATCAACTTTCAAATTCAACTACTTGTACTTACACTCATCTATATTCGAGCTGCTTAATGCTGAGAGCGATAGCTTTCTAGGAGTGAGCTGAATCACTTCTCTCTATCTCTAACTTAACAAAGACCTGCTTGATTTCTTCAAAGTCGATTGCAACTTTAGTTTTGATACTCTGTCGATCAATGGCGTGAGCCCTGAATGAATTCGTTTAATCTGTTCATCATCCGAAGTGACTTTCTTGACAGTGCTCTGCAACTTCAAATTTCTGAACTTCTTCACAAAACTCTATTGATTGGGATGTCGTCCACTTCAGGAATAGGGGATAGATCTTTATTCAATGTCTGTCTTGCTTTCAAACTCTATCGAGGAGGAGTATGTAAAATGGCTGACTTCTATAAGTTGTTCAATAAAAACTATGATCAAATGGCTTACTTTAGAACTGATAGATGATTTTTCAGATTTCAACAAAATCGATTGTTTAGCCAACTTATTTAAACTACTGGTGCTAGAATGTAGTCTTGAGATTGACTTTGCCTTAAGTGTTCTTGATGAATGCTGGATACTTGCTTATGAATCGTTGTTATCAACTTGCACTGAAATACTTTAAGAGCTGATTTCAGCTAGTGGAAGGCTAGATTTTATATATGAGATTGCATTTAACTATTTCGATGATCCTGAAGAATACGATTCATTCAATTTCTATCCAAGCAGCATTCCTCCATACTGCAACTCCTTATCGCACGCGATGATTCTCCTATACCTCTTGATTGCAATCATTTTACCATCGTTAGTCTTCCTCTTACCCAAGATACTCTTCTAATTTAATGCCCACTGCTTAAGGGGTAAGTAGTCTGATCTGAAGTTGCTTTCATCAACTGATATTATTACTGCATCCTCTCTTAAGAACTATGATAATAGTCGACTCACCCATAAGCGCTTGCTATTATAAGAAGGATCTCTATATTTAACATTCGCCGCCTCTGTCTTACCAAACTTCAAATAAAACTACTCTTTGAGAATTTTATGAATTGTTGAGATGCAAGGCACTTTGAATGTATACTTTAATGGCAAGCTCGTTTTCATTCTTGCAATCGATTCTGAATATTTCTTCCAGTGCACTGATAAATCCCAACTTCTTCGATGCATTCGCCAACAGCAGCAACCAGCTGCTCATTATCTCTCTCCCTTCTCTTGCCAGATTTTTTGGTTTTTAAGGATGCAATACTTTGGTTTTCAACTCATGCTTAAACTTCTCAACAGTTCTTGATACAAACTCTGCTGTCACTCGCAACTTCTTAAAAATTTACTTTGGCTTCAACTAATCTTCCATATACATTCTTACTATCTCAAGTCGCTTATGTGCAAGCTTTGCTTCTCGAGGCTTTAAATAGGGATTGCTTTCTTAAAGATGATTAGAGTTTAGCTGCTTTGAATTTTAAATCAGAGATAGAAATCCAGTTTGAATCAATTGCGTTGATTGCTTATCTTTAGTAGATCCAGATATCTAAATATAATTTGGATTAGAGTGATTCTTAAATTTTAGATTATTCTACTTACCAACTTTGATTTGCGAAAATTATTTAAGAACTGCTCAAGGTATTAGCAGAGGGAATCGTCGTTGAGCAAGCTCTTCAAATCTATAACATCTTTCAAATATGCATCGATTCCTTCTAATGGCATATATATGATCAAACCTCCTTGCAAGGAACCCACTTGAGGAGGAACCTCACCAGAGTTGAGCAGAATTCCTGTATTGTAAGAATATTTTGCAGGAGCAACCACTTGCACGAAATTCCTTCCTAAAATCACAGGTCCCCACTTCATAATTTGCTTATCTTAAACCTTGATTCAACTTTGCTTGATGTTTTGAAATAAATACTGGCTTAGATGATCGTCGCTGACGATCGAGTGTTGCGATAGCTCTTGCAAAGATTGCGATAGTTATTCAGATTGCTTGCTTAATTTTTTGGATCTCTGAGCTGCGTTCATTTTTATTTTAATTTTAATAAATCTAAATCACAATATCTATGAATATTCTTTAAAATAATAATATATTTTATTAAAATGAGTTATCTTCACTCTAATGCTAAGGAGCCTGCTGATGTTTCTTATTATAAGATTTACTTTCCTATGGTATTTAGTTTTGAATCGACATCAATTACTCAAATATAAGAAATGTATGGTAGAGCGCAAGCGCTTTTTCAATTCTTTTAAATACCCTGTTCACTATTCATAAAGTGGTCAACACAAAGCTAAGATGTTTGAAGGATCTATGTTGGCATTTTTGTTGATGTGCGATGATCTATGGAGCATGTGTATCAATACAGTCTTAACGAAGCTTTACAATTCAAAAGACTCTCCTCATAATGATGTGATGCATATCATTTAGAAGGCTTACTCTTGCTTTGTTACTCAACCTTCAAAAGCTGCATAATTGTAACTCAAGAATTATAAGGGGAAAATTTCTAAAAACGATTATGAAATATTGGGAACTCGATACTCAGATTATGATGAATTTAGGAAAATGGTAGTTCCTCAATGCTAAATCAACAAGAAGTTGCACTATGTCAACAATGCTATCTTTTAAGACAAGAAAAACATCATTAATGTGTACAAACGAAAGGAAAAAGATAATGAGGAATCTTCCATGATGAAATTCGATCAAACTTTGAAAAGCTTGCTCAAGGTCACAGAAATTGAATTGAAAACAGTGTATGCTTAATTCTAAACTATTTATGATGCTCACATTAAGAACAGAGAAGCTTATGAGCAAAGAGTTTTTGCAAAGTTGCAAATAGATCCTTCAGTTAAGAATAAGTAAAAATCAAAGAAAAAATCTAATGCCAAGAAAAATCAAAATGTCACTACTCCTCATACAAACATACCACCACTTCCAAACACACCACCACTCAATTCTATCAATGAAATTCAAGAAGAAGAAAAGGGTGATGCTTCCAACAACTAAGAAGTTTATGAGCAGCAAAATCATGTGCAATTGTACTATAGTTAAATGCACGATTAGACATGCCATTAGCAAATTTTAAATTTATTCACACAGCAGCGTTTGAATGACATCCACAATCATTTTATCGCTGCATTGAGCTAAAGCAAATTCCAATCTTAATAGACATCGTCAAGGTTTATTAGGGATCATGAGCAGTTAAGTAAAAGGTTGTTGAAGCAATACAACAAGAAAATTGTTGAAAGTGCTTGCACACCTCTGACTTACTAAGAACAGTAGGATCAAATTGAAAAAATGATGAAGGACCTTTCAAAGGATTAATAGATCATCACTGGTTCTTATGATTATTTCAGAGTTTTTACAAAAAAAGATCCTGTTCAACAAGCAAATTTAGTTAAATTTCAGGAGATCAGTTAAGACGCGGGCTGAAAATTATATAACATTGATGAAGCACCAATTGAAATTAGATTAAATTGAAGTCAACAAGGCCAGCTAAGGAAATGTTGCTGGAATAAATAATTTCCTTGATTATAAGGAGAAACAAAAAGTGAAACAAAAAGCAAAGAGAAAGCAACAGGATGAAGCCAAGAGATAAAGCCAGCAAGTAAATTTGATGAACTAGAACCCTAAGGATTTGGGGGTTCCTGATAATACTTTTCAAGTTTAAAAAGATAAAACTGTGACGTTCTAGTTTCTCGATAGACGTTCTAACATAGAAATGAGTGATGGCAGTGTGCTTTCCAGATCATCTGCTCTTGAAAATTATCCTGATGACCATGCATACCTAAGGTTCGAGTATGTCAAGGTCGCTCAAAAAACTATGAGAGAGTCATAACTTTACATCCTATCGAGCATGAAAACATTTGCCCTCGATTGTTATGACTATATCACTCAATAATTGGAACCTTAAGCACAGATTAAATTTTCTGGATCACCTTTCTTTGAGGAGACAAGCTACAGGCTAATGTACACACCACACTACTTTTAAGAATAATAATTCAGCTACAAGATGCATGCATTTGAGATGCGTAGCAAGGCTATGATTTTTAATTTGACAGTACTTTCAAAAGATCTCTTATAATGGACCCAAGCAATTATTGTTATCTATCAGAAATTATGGGCTTGCTTGCTATTATCAATGATGCCCCTATGTTTCCCAATTCCACAGCTTTTGCAATGATGCTCTGTGGTTTGTTGTAAATGCATCCTCACTACTTTTTAAATGATTACTTTCTCAACCCACTAAGATTCCCTCTCATTGATGTTCTGAATTGGTGTGCGTTTGACAATAAGTCCAGGAGCTATAAAGTATCTCGCATTCAGTAACTTGATATATTTGAGAGAGATCTCACCAGAGTAGAAAGTCTTTGCATGTTTCTTAAAAGCAATAAAGCATATTTTGAAGAGTTATTTAAGAACAAAGGCACTATATTCGTCGAACTGCTTTTTAAAAACAGCGACAATAAAATTCCTCAAAGTCACTTTGTAGTTATTAGATGCGATAAGTTTGGTCAACTCTAATATATGAGCAATAGATACACAAACTAACCAAACTTCCTGTTGAAATAAAGGACTTTGATGGTAAAAATACATGGATCAATAATCTCATTCTCGAACTGACTAAAGACTCTGGAATACGCGCAGGAAGTAAAATTGTATTTTGTATCAATATTTACTAATGCATAAGAGACTCAAAGCCATAGCTATCAATTCTAGGAGGATAAGCAGACACTCGCATTCTGGCAAGAGAATTCTTTTAGAGATTTTTCAGTTGGTAAGTTTTGTTAATTATTAATTACTATAGGTATTCCTGCAAAGAGTTGCCGTTTGCAATTGCTGACTTGAAACGCTCAATAGAATACTTAAAGACTCAGACCTGCTGTCTCACTTATGAAAATGCTAGCGACATCGATTATAGTGATGAAGACAATGAAGCAACTGAGTTCATCAATCAAAGCCCTGAAGATATTCTCTCAATCAGCAATATTTAAGAGAAGTTGACAACTTTTTCAAACATAATGAAAGACCCTTCTCATTGTGCAAGTAAGTATACTGTTTTAACTAACTAATTACCTTAGGTTTTCATTGCAATAAATTAGCTGGTATTATCGATCCAAGAAGCTAACTATACGATCCCTATCAAGTTATCGACTTAAGTTTATAACTAGCTGATACCATCTCTCTCTTTACCAAGCAATCTCGCTAACTTTAAAATGGATTACAATAAAAACTATTCAACTTCGGCAAGGATTTTTATGCGATGCTGAAAGCATAATTGGATAGTTCCATGATACAGTAGAATGCCAATTTGTATTATTGGCATAGTGAAAGGTAAGATTTGTTATTATTTAAATCATGTTATATTTTAGGCTTGGAGAGATTTTAACTGATAGGAGGTAATTCAATATCGAGCAACTAAACGTTCAACTTCCTTCAGACTTAAGAGCCGCGATTGAGACCACGAAATTTATGGCATCAACTTAAAAAGCTAAGCAGCCTTTGCCACCTATATAAACCAAAATTTGCATTCTCACACGCTACCAAGAGGATTTCTGTGATGTGGTTTAGAATCAAATTCTCTTACCAATCGAGTTGCCTACCACAAAAAATATTTCTAAAGAAGAGTCTACTTTTCATATAAATCCCATGATATGCAGGCTTAGCAAATTGTTTCCTTAATTGGTTTACAAATAAAATACGATTCAGCAAACTTTAGAGTAAGTTAGTTCTCTAAAATTTATTTAGATCTTAAACTCGTGAAGTTGGGGCTCGTGAGAGCATCCTTGGCAAGAGAATTAATAATCCTAGCGATTAATACTCTCAGAACAGGTCCAGTCAATGTTAGTTAAGCCAAATCAA
>ARYC01016907.1:0-14430 GCA_000711775.1 Oxytricha trifallax
AATTATATAACTTTAATGAAGCACCAATTGAAATTAGATTAAGTTGAAGTCAACAAGGCCAGCTAAGGAAATATTGCTGGATAAATAATTTCCTTGATTATAAGGAGAAACAAAAAGTGAAACAAAAAGCAAAGAGAAAGCAACAGGATGAAGCCAAGAGATAAAGCCAGCAAGTAAATTTGATGAACTAGAACCCTAAGGATTTGGGGGTTCCTGATAATACTTTTCAAGTTTAAAAAGATAAAACTGTGACGTTCTAGTTTCTCGAAAGACGTTCTAACATAGAAATGAGTGATGGCAGTGTGCTTTACAGATCATCTGCTCTTGAAATTATCCTGATGACCATGCATACCTAAGGTTTGAGTATGTCAAGGTCGCTCAAAAAACTATGAGAGAGTCATAACTTTACATCCTATCGAGCATGAAAACATTTGCCCTCGATTGTTATGACTATATCACTCAATAATTGGAACCTTAAGCACAGATTAAATTTTCTGGATCACCTTTCTTTGAGGAGACAAGCTACAGGCTAATGTACACACCACACTACTTTTAAGAATAATAATTCAGCTACAAGATGATGCATTTGAGATGCGTAGCAAGGCTATGATTTTTAATTTGAACAGTACTTTCAAAAGATCTCTTATAATGGACCCAAGCAATTATTGTTATCTATCAGAAATTATGGGCTTGCTTGCTATTATCAATGATGCCCCTATGTTTCCCAACTCCACAGCTTTTGCAATGATGCTCTGTGGTTTGTTGTAAATGCATCCTCACTACTTTTTAAATGATTACTTTCTCAACCCACTAAGATTCCCTCTCATTTATGTTCTGAATTGGTGTGCGTTTGACAATAAGTCCAGGAGCTATAAAGTATCTCGCATTCAGTAACTTGATATATTTGAGAGAGATCTTCACCAGAGTAGAAAGTCTTTGCATGTTTCTTAAAAGCAATAAAGCATATTTTGAAGAGTTATTTAAGAACAAAGGCACTATATTCGTCGAACTGCTTTTTAAAAACTGCGACAATAAAATTCCTCAAAGTCACTTTGTAGTTATTAGATGCGATAAATTTGGTCAACTCTAATATATGAGCAATAGATACAACAAACTAACCAAACTTCCTGTTGAAATAAAGGACTTTGATGGTAAAAATACATGGATCAATAATCTCATTCTCGAACTGACTAAAGACTCTGGAATACGCGCAGGAAGTAAAATTGTATTTTGTATCAATATTTACTAATGCATAAGAGACTTAAAGCCATAGCTATCAATTCTAGGAGGATAAGCAGACACTCGCATTCTGGCAAGAGAATTCTTTTAGAGATTTTTCAGTTGTTAAGTTTTGTTAAATTATTAATTACTATAGGTATTCCTGCAAAGAGTTGCCGTTTGCAATTGCTGACTTGAAACGCTCAATAGATTACTTAAAGACTCAGACCTGCTGTCTCACTTATGAAAATGCTAGCGACATCGATTATAGTGATGAAGACAATGAAGCAACTGAGTTCATCAATCAAAGCCCTGAAGATATTTCTCTCAATCAGCAATATTTAAGAGAAGTTGACAACTTTTTCAAACATAATGAAAGACCCTTCTCATTGTGATTGTGCAAGTAAGTATACTGTTTTAACTAACTAATTACCTTAGGTTTTCATTGCAATAAATTAGCTGGTATTATCGATCCAAGAAGCTAACTATACGATCCCTATCAAGTTATCGACTTAAGTTTATAACTAGCTGATACCATCTCTCTCTTTACCAAGCAATCTCGCTAACTTTAAAATGGATTACAATAAAAACTATTCAACTTCGGCAAGGATTTTTATGCGATGCTGAAAGCATAATTGGATAGTTCCATGATACAGTAGAATGCCAATTTGTATTATTGGCATAGTGAAAGGTAAGATTTGTTATTATTTAAAGCATGTTATATTTTAGGCTTGGAGAGATTTTAACTGATAGGAGGTAATTCAATATCGAGCAACTAAACGTTCAACTTCCTTCAGACTTAAGAGCCGCGATTGAGACCACGAAATTTATGGCATCAACTTAAAAAGCTAAGCAGCCTTTGCCACCTATATAAACCAAAATTTGCATTCTCACACGCTACCAAGATGATTTCTGTGATGTGGTTTAGAATCAAATTCTCTTACCAATCGAGTTGCCTACCACAAATATCTCTAAAGAAGAGTCTACTTTTCATATAAATCCCATGATATGCAAGCTTAGCAAATTGTTTCCTTAATTGGTTTACAAATAAAATACGATTCAGCAAACTATAGAGTAAGTTAGTTCTCTCTAAAATTTATTTAGATCTTAAACTCGTGAAGTTGGGGCTCGTGAGAGCATCCTTGGCAAGAGACTTAATAATCCTAGCGATTAATACTCTCAGAACAGGTCCAGTCAAAGTTAGTTAAGCCAAATCAAGCACGAGTCTTCTGCTTTATAGCAATATCAAAGATACTATGGGTCTCAAAACAATTAGTTTGGACTATGTAATTAGTCGCAGCAAAACAGCTTTGTTATGCAGTAAAACTACTCTTAATAGTAAACCCCATATCAACAATTCCCACAAACACCCCATAATAGAAACTCAAACATCTAGATCCAGCTGAACAATAATCAGGATTAGATTAATAAAAACGCAACGAATTGCTCGTCCAAGAATATGAACTCGTTAGACAACAGCTAAGGAGGAAACTAAGAAAATAATATGAGTCATTCTATCGGTAGCTCCTCTAGCTCATAAATGACCAGTGTGAAAAGTTATTAGAAATAAGGTTCCTTACAAGGCTAAACTTCCAGAAAAAGGTTGAAGAGGAATAGCATCAGGAGATCTAGTTCAAATGAAGATTCTAAGCATTAGGATTAAGTAAACTAATAGTTAAACATAGATGAAGCTGACTCTAACACAGAAAAACCTAAACTGAATCGAGTCATTCAAACAAAAGTCAGAAGATAGAATAAGATGAAGAATATATCTTAAGACACTCTTAAGATGAGTAAAACTCCTAGCCAAATAATGCAAATGTTCTAGGATTGACCGACACAGACGCTCATCAAAGTGCATTCTTCGCTTATCCTGAAAATCCTTCTACTCCAAACAAATTTCAACAATTAGTAGGCGATTTGATGCAACCAACTTAATAAGCCGATTAGGAGACAGAAAGCTTAGTTTAATTACGAGATTCGATTCCAGTCCCCAACTTGAATAGATAAAGCTAGAATAGCTAATAATAACTACCAAAAACCCCATATTTGACCAATCCTTGCTTTTCTAAAGTCAATTCTCCAAATCCTTACGATTCAATTCATTGGTTCTAACAATTAAGGTGCCCAGTTTCTGATTTAATCCCATGATCAGGGTTATGAAAATTGCAGCAATAATCTTATTTAATAACCTCTCAATCTACCATCGCATTCTCAATAGATGTTTAACAATTAAATAAGCTAGCAGCAATTAAATAATCTCAGGCCTAATAATATATATGGAGATGGCTCAATGCGTTCAAGCGCTCATCTAAATTATTAGTAGAAGGTATTCCTTTAACCCAAAATCCTTGATGATCAGCAGAGGATACAAGCTAAGAATCAAGTATAATCACCATAACATAGATAAGGGACTACTTCAATGTTTTCTCCAATATCAAATTGGGGGGGGGAAAGTTTCCTGCACTCGTGATAGTTTCCTGCACTTTTTTTTATATGTAAAATTTCATAAATTTAACAATAAAACTTTTTTAAAAACCCATAAATTTTAAGATATTTTTTAATCATTCACGAACTTTATGAAAATATAGTGTTATACTTTATCTAATATTATATACAATTGAAAAAATTAATTAGAATTCTTACAACAATTGGATAAAATATTTGGAATTTCATTAGTACAGAAAGGACAATATTATGGTTGAGATACAGAAGTCTACTAATATCAGATGGTATCTATATAGTCGATAAATTTCATCCTTGCTTGAATGGTTACTAGATTCCATGTTAATAAAGATATTGATTAATTGAAGAATAGATTAAGTAGTAAATATATAAAAAAATTAGTAAAAAATTTGGTTGATAAATGTGATAAAAATCAAATTCTAAAAATGAAAAAAAATTTAGTGCAGGAAACTAACCTAAAATATTTTTTTATAATAAACCGGTGCAGGAAATTTCCCCCCCAAATTTTTCATAAAAGAAAAGTACACCATAACAGCTTCCATAAAAAAACTTACTTCTCAAATCTGAGCAAAGCGTTGGAAACTAAGAAAATTAAAACCTAAGTAACTCAGGTTTTGGAGATAAAGTAATTATACAATAGTCACCCCAACATGAGAATACAAATGGAAACGATGAGGATGATCAGAACTAGATGGAGATTTCGCCTTCTAGGCAACCAACATCATCTCCTCGATTTGCAATCAATCAGAGTTTAACCTAAGAACTTTATGAAAACTCCTTCGCATAATAAAACTAACAGGCTTAAAATTAAGGTCAATTGTAGCAGTAGGAGCAACAAAACTTGATTGAAGTGCAGTAACAATTTGAAATAGATTAGTAGCTTGAAAATGATCAGACACGTGCTGAGGAACAGAAAAGAATAGCAGAAGAGTAGAGAATTGCTGAACAGAAGCAAATGGTAGAGTTGAAGGAACTTGCAAAGTAGGAGTTAGCCGAAAATCAAAGAATTGCAGAAGAGAAGAGAATTCAATAGGAGAAAGAACTTGAAGAGTAGCAAATTGCTGAAGAGAGGAAGATTGCTGACGAGGAGAGAATTGCACACGAGAAAGAACTTGAAGAGTAGAAAGTTGCTGAAGAGAAGAGAATCGCTGTAGAGAAAGAACTTGCAGAGAAGCAAATTTTTGAAGAGAGGAAGATTGCTGAAGAGAAGCAAATTGCAGAAGAGATGAGGATTGCTGAAGAGAAGAGAGTTGCTGACGAGGAGAGAATTGCAGAAGAGATGAGATGCTGAAGAGAAGAGAGTTGCAGAAGAGATGAGAATTGCAAACGAGAAGAAACTTGCTGAAGAGGAGAACTGGCCAAGGAAAGGCTTCTTGCAGAAGAACAGCAGCGACTTGCTTCAGATTAACTGGTGTAGTAACAAAAGTTGCAAGAGCAATAACAGTAACTCCAACAGTAAGAGCAACAATAAATCATTCAGCAATCGTAATAGATTGAAATGCATAAACAAAGTTGACAGTTTCAAATCCTCAACTTCAGAATGATTCTCAGATTGCTAATCAAGATTCTCAATTGAAGTAGCACTTACCTCAAAGTTAGCAAGATGAAATCAAGCAGGATAGCAACTAGTTGAAGGATCAAGTTGGAGATACAGATTCATTGAAAGAGGAGCAGAGTAAAGGAGATGAAAGTAAGGTGAAAGATTAGATTCAAAAGTCTTAGCCTGGAACTCAACAGGTCTCATAGCAACAGCAATAACTTGAAATGCTAAACGAGATTTCTTAAACCAACTTACAAGAGGAGAACAATCATGATCAAGATGGCCAGCTGTAAGTTGAGCAACAACCTCCATAGGTATTGCAATCCCAACAAAATCAACCCCTAGATTCCATCAACGGGTAAGCAGCAGATTAGATTCAACCTAATCCTCCCAAAGACTCTGAATAAGAACAACATTCAGATGTGAAAGAAGCTGAAGTTGTCCCTCCTAATGATTGAGATATCTGTTTCCTACTTATAATATTTCACAAGTATATTTTCCAATGTAGCTTTAGAGTTTGATTTAGCATAACTTAATTTTGAATCAAACATTCCTTTGCCAATTTAAAACATTCTTTATTAATACATAATTATATTAAGCCCAATATTGAGCTCTCTTAAGACTATTATATTATGTTAATATTATTAATTATCAAACTTGCTAATGCAGCGCTCCTTCATAACAGATTCGCGAGGATAAGTTCTCACTGGAACTTAAGTGCTTCAATTCATGGAACAGTCACTTGAGCAATACACAATCGTCTTTGGCATTCAACTTGCCTTCACACTATCAGAACCATATAAATCTAAGGTCTATTCCTGGGTGACAACTAAGAACTTATCTAATTTGTGATAGAAATCATGAACCTCAGGTACAGACCTGCTTAAACATAAGAGATGGGTTGAGCAATGCATTGCAAGATTAAACAAGCTTAGAATTATTATGTTGATTAATTGCAACTGTTAAGCAATATAATATGCAAAGAGGTTTATGCAACCTCGCAATTGATGCTTTATTATTAATAAGTTATTATTTTATAATCAATAATTATATCAAAGAATGAAGTCAAGCAAAACAACGAAGCAGCACTGCTTCACTTTCATGCATTAATCTAAAGCACCTGGTGGATACATCGTAGAAATATATCAGGCAAGTAATTTAGCAATGTTGATGCATTCGCAAAGTGTAGGTGATCGACGAGCGATTCAAGCGCACATTCAAGTTTTAAGTTGATCCGCAAAGAGGCTTCAAGAATGTTGTAAATTTGGAGGTTGCAGAGAACGAACCAGTTGTTGCAGTAACCAATAAGTGGTGAGGATATCACAACGTATGGATTTATCCATTCAAGAAGGAAGACCCATACATGCAATAAGTGTATATACTTCTTGATCCTGAAGATTCTTCTGATGGTTGGTTCTTCAGCTTTGATAATGACAGTCTAATTCAAGTAGATAAGGAATTTAAATCAAACTATTGCTAACGCGCAATTCATAGCTAAATCAAGGGAGAATACAGAAAGACTATAAATAAGTATGATGAAGAAGTGAGAAACCAGTTAACATCGCAAGAAATGCCAGAACCCTAAGAATTCGTTGGACAGTAAATTTCTCTGTGTGATTAATCTCAGTAAATTATTATTAAAACTCAAATTTTTGTGCGTTTGTAAAAACACATTCTATACCCAACACTTTGATTAATTACCTAAGTATTTGAATTATGCTAAAAAGCTCTAATTTTATTTACATTAAGTTAAAACTGAATTACCTTTTTTACCTTAAGCAGCAATTACACTTTAAGTGTGATATATAATTTCTTTTTTTAACTGATTATGTTGATAAATTAAAATCAATTCTCTAACTACTTTTAAAAACCTCTCTAATATTTAAGCAATGCTGAAACCTCATATTATATTAGTCAAACCCAATAAAATCAATTAAATCTTCGGCTTTCTATTTCCCTAAACCTAACAGACTAAACAAAAACTATCAGGATAAATGATAACTATTCTGTTTTCTAAAATCAAAACTATGAATCTAACTCCTCTTTATTTTTAGATAATTACCTAACGAGCCATTTTTTAATCTAAAACTATCTTTACACTATTAAATTACTCATGAAAAATGTGAGATATACTTGCATTTCTGAAAATGATTTTCCTAAGATTATTTCTAAAGTCATTCTTGAATTTACTTCAGCATAATACTAGAGTGCCTATATAAAATTGGGTTAAAAAATAAATTTTTGATTTGATAATGAGAGCTCTCTGTTTCAATACGCGTATTTGATTTTTTTCTTTGATCCTATAATAAAAGATTAATAAATTACTTAGCCATAGTTAGTTCCGAGGGTGGTTTCCTGTTGTGACCTAATCTCCAGTGACATTCTCTAAGTTGATTTCTCTGTAGTCTGAATCTCTGCTAAAACTTACCATTTTTAAAAATTAGACAATTCAGGATGAGTTTCTTCGTGCTTCCCCTTGGTACACACCAGTGAATCAAAGCTTCCAATATCAATTGATTCAAAGATGTGAAGGTTGGCTACTGCTCATCTAGCGTCTTCCAGTACCCACTAGTGAGAGGGATCTCCGAGTAAGAACGAGTAAAATCTTCCAATATATTTTAAGCCTTCTTACCCCTCAACCCGATCGAAAAAAAGCTTCCAGTATCTTTTAGTGACCACCCGAAACTCATCCTAAATAAAATATTAGACTGCCTTGCTTAAGTAGGGCTTGCACTACCACCACTCATTTTAATATTCAAGTGGTTGGTAAGTAGTGATACAGCAAAACTCAGATCTTTATTTTAATTTAAAGAAGTCTTGATTTTTGATTTTACTTTTTAATTAAGCACTTTATTGCAACAACATGATTAATTTTGCTTTGCATTAAATGCCCTCATCAGCTACAATTTAAAGCTACTGCATATCTCAGTATAATAAGAGCAGTACTGCTTTACTTTATTACTTTATCATTTCTCTTTAGTAAATGAGATCAAAATTTTAGATTATTTGTGGATTCTGGTGCATTAATTTTCTAATTCTAAGCGCTTATTTAGAATCCCTAAACTCTTTAAAGAAGGGTATTCAACCATAGATTAAACTTTAATAATCTGCTATTTAATAAAAGAGTTTAGTTTCACTATGATTATTAATTGACCTGCTTGTCAGTTTAAACTTTAAAGCTTTAATTTGTAACAATTACTAAAAGTGCAAAGAAACGCAAGAAACCAGAGATATTTTCATTAATTTTTTTAAATAGCTACTTATACTCTTAAATGGAGGGTATCCAACCATAGGCTGCGGCTGGACCCTAATGCTCCCGAGTAGAAGGAGCATGTTAGATAATGGCTATGATAAAAGTTAGAAAGGAGTCTTAAGTTAGAGCAGCAAAAAAACAAGAGGCAAAAGTTTGATTTTTGCTCAAATTTGCGAAATTTTAATGTAATAATGAATTATGAAATTCGCTGGCTTAAATAGGCCTGGAACCATACAATCTGGAGTCATACAGCTGGATTCATACAACTGGAGCTGTACAACTTGGATTCTTACAACCTAAGATTGAGTCTTGCATATTTTGTATCTAATGCAGCTATACAACTTTATGTTGAGCAATTAACATACGCAGCGATTTCTTAATACACTTTTGCATGAATTTTTGAGATATCTTCAGGATATCTTCCTGGAACCATACAACCTGGAGATATCTTCAGGATATCTTCATCTGGAACCATACAACCTTAGAGTGGATTCTTACAACTTACCATCTCTAATTCGACTAAACCACCTCAAATAGAACTCTATCACTTATATATGATGTTGCTATACTCTATTGCATTGATTGGAGGTGTTATGGAGGTATAGTGATTAGAAGGGGTAAGAAATGACAAGTTTTACTTTAGAGAGGTTTTTGACTTCATAACCATAGTATCGCTAAGAATTTAGGTCTATTCTCAAACTAAAAGACCAATTGACTTAACATACCCAACTCTTACCTAATCATGCCAAACCCATCCAAATCATCATTAATCGTATCAGAGGCATCGAAAACATCATTAGAGTTGAAGTCAGAGCTCTTAGGCAAAAATCGATGTTTCAAGATAGAGACTCAAACTGTTGGTTTGAAAGCTGTTATAAACTGTCATGAAATACTAAGAATTTTTCAAGTTTGACCTCTCATATTCTAACCTATAGACATCAGATCAGCTTGTATTAGCACTTTTATCTACATCACTGTTGTAGTATATCATATCAATGTAGTAAGGCTCGTCAATCATAAAGTAAGCAGAGCTATTAGCAATATTCTCGAAAATTTTCACAAGGCCTTGAAATTTGAGATATCTTCAGGATATCTTCCTGGAACCATACAGCCTAAGGTGGAACCATACAACCTTAAAACCCAAAATTTAATAAAATCTCATAATAATGCAAAATTTATGCCTGATATAAGTGCATATGAATACTGCAATCGATTGCTGCATTATCTAGTCATTTAGTAGAGTGCAATCACAAAGTATAATAGAAGAGTAAATTAGATTAAAGAGTATAGTGCAAGAGATTAGGTTGTGAATGCATTAGGGAAGGGATTATTAATAGTTTGCGAATTAGTCACTGACAGTTGTTTAAGAACGCGATTTCATCCTTAAGGTGCATGATATGTCTGGGTAGTCTGCTTCAATCATGCCTAAGAGTTCATTAGAAAGATCTTTGATAGTGATCTTGCAAGACCAGAGTTGTTGCACTTAGCCATAGCCTTTGAATTGATTTCCATACGCTGGAGCTGCCTTCTCTTCATCAGAAAGAAATTCGTCTTTACAAACCTTCAGAATCAATTTGTTTTTAACCTGGCTTTAGCACTAAGTATAGAATGAAAGCAATTGGCTTGTTCAAGTATTCGTTAGATTGATAAATTGATTTGTCGTCTCTGGCTGCTTGCTGCACTTCATTGGAAACTACACTAAAGCCACTCCAAGGTTTGAAGAGTCGATCCTTTTTGAAAGCATAATCTAATCCAGCAATCAACACTTTCATATTGAAGGAAGATGGCCCAAATAGATATCTCATGATATTTGATGAGGAGCGAATATGCCTCGCTGCATTAGTTCAAGATTTGCAATACATACTCCTATAGCTATTCTTAGTCTGTAAACATGCTTGAGCTTTGTTGCATTCATCAGGAATTTCCCAAGAGGGTAGAATTTCTAGTTTATTCTGAAGCTTTAAATGAATAAATTTTCATCACTGTCAAAGAAAAGATTTTGGCAAGGCAGAATGAACTTGGCGTCTCTATGGTCTTTTAATAAGTTGAATTCGTGATTCGCTCTATTCTTAGCGTGCTGCCCTAAATAAAGCTTCAACCAACTGTAAGATTAATCGTTTTGTGTATCGTTCATTTGGAAGACTATCTCTTTGGTTGTTTGCACATACATTATCTAGATATTTTCAATCCCCAAGAAGTTCAAGAACTTTGCAAGAGTCTTCACGTAATCGTCTTTATCGTCTTTGAATGATAAGATACCCTGTTTTATGATTTGGTTCATTTAGTTGTAATACTGAAAGTATGAAGCTGTACTATTATTATTCAGCAGGTCTTCGCGCCCAACACCAATATAACTCAAGTTTGACTCAGAGTTTAGTCTTAAATTTAAAACTTTTGCATTATCAATCCAAGAACAAGAATTTGACTTGACTGATTGCGATCCATGGTCTTGCTTGCTATTCTTTGCTGATTTTACCTTCTGTGGTGTTATCACGCAATCAACTTCTGAATGAATGCCAAAGTCGACTTCATCTTCATCTTCACTGGTGCTATTAGATTCTGCTTAGGAATGCATTAACTGATTTTCCATATTAATTTGTGAACTCATACTTTCACTTTCTGAATCGACTGAGTCTTCTTAAATTGATCTTTTAGGTATTCTTGTAGAGATAAAGTCGCTTTAGTTATCGCTCTCCTCACTCTGATCCCTCTCAGCTACAAATTTCTTCAACTTTCTCTAAGCCTATAACTTGTGACTTTTCGCTTTTTAGATAGGTTATTACCTACTAAAGTATTTAGTTAATTACTATTTCTTAAATAATTAGGAGCTACCCTATCAAATAACTTACCTTTCTATTATTTCTATTACTTTGTTTTAGTTTATCTTAATCGTTTGTTTTCTATTTCTAGATTCTCGCACCTGGCATGTAAAGTGGCAATGCTATCGCGAAGTTTTTAAATGTATGCCTTGCGCTTGATTCTAGACTTTTGAATTGCTTTTTACTTCATGTATATCCAGAGCTTGGGTTTGATCTTACTTCTGCTTATTTCAAACTTTGATTATGCTTTGACTTGGTCGAACGAGGCAATTTACTTTGATTTAGAGGGCTCTCCAGTACCAATACCATCTTTGAGGAAGCTTTTGTATTTGCTCAAGTCAACTTCATCTCGAAGCTTGTAAAGTTGAGAATCCACATCAACACATACTACATCTTCTTCAAGTACGTAATCAACAAAAATCTTGGATTCCTTATCTTAGCGCTTGCCATTAATTAATTTGAGTTATTAGTAGCGCTCACAATGAAAATTCTGGATGTGTCTCGCATAATTGCTCCACGTAATTCTCTTCGGGTTGATGGAGCTGCAGTGGAGGCAGTAGCAGTAGACTTTCTTGGCAGTGCTTGCACTTTCCATATTTAATAGTAATTAATTGAATGCTACTTCTTAATTAATTTGATTGCTTAGTATTAAAATTGGCAGACAGATGAGTATTAACCACTCTTAAAATTTTAGGGAAAGTAAAGATGTTATCGATGGCACTCTGTTACTTTAGTAGTTTGATTACTAATGCTTGCTCGCTCTCTACTAAAGTAAACCATTTATAAAAGATGATAGTCACTAAGAATGAAAAACTCGAAGTTAAAAATGTATGATTTCGATATCTTCAGGATATCTTCATCTGGAACTATGCAATCAGTCCTGTACAACCTGGACTCTTAAATCAGGGATGAATCCAATAAAGTTCAGCACATTCTTGGACTGTGTTGGTTTAATCACACACCACCCAGATTAACGTAATTGAAAATATACAATGAAGAAGAGGATACTTACAAACATGGATCTATACAGTCTGGAGTCTTGCAGCCGGACTTATACAACCTGGAACTATACAACCATGAGATATCTTCAGGGTATCTTCATCTGGAACTATGCAGCCTAAGAGTGGAAATTTACAACTTGACTCATGCAATGTCTCTAATCTAAGGAAGCATGAATACATTAATGTAGTTAAGCAAAAACTCATAATCAGAATATTTCAGACTGACTCAATGGAGTGAAGCTATGTTCCTATACCAAACTTTGAGCCATCCAAACATCGAAGCTCTATTGCTTAATCAACAGTAAGTTATTTGAATTGTTTATTATTTCAATTTATAATTCCAAATTAACTTTCCACTATGTAAATTTTAGAAAATCAACCCAAAGCAGATAAGCAATATATTTGCTATTTCCCTGATTGCGGAGCCAGCTTCTGTTTTTCTCAGTCCCTATATAAGCATATGAAAAGCTTTCACGGAGAGGAATACAGCGAGAAGAAAATAAATGACTTGATCGAGAAGTACAAGAGAGATCATGTTCGATGGCAAGGATTGTTTGAAACCATTCTCCTCTAAAGATAGTTTAAGAAAGCACATAAAAGGAAAGTGTTCAAAAGAACCTACACCTGTTGTGCTGCGAATCCTCACGCAACACTTTCCAGAGTTGATTCATGAGATCTAGCAGCAATAAAATGAAGTCAATGCCTAAGAAGAAATTAAGGAAAATTAATAGGAAGTTGCTGCTGGAAATTAGCAAATGATGATTGATGCAGATTTGCAGATGCCTGGAGATATTGATCAAGCTGTTGAATTGGTTGATTAACAAGCAATAGAAGTGCAATTACCTGTACAACACTTATAGAACCCAGTCAACGCTAATTTAATGGAGCAGCTTCCCTAATTGAGAAATTAAAATTAGAACCAGCATGCTTAAACTCTTTCAGATGTCTCTTCAATCTCCGAAATTTCACACATGATCGCTGATGATGAGTTCCTTAAGCAGATAAACGATGTTTCTACTATTATAAGAAATCGTTGCTAACCTATTGCATTGCAAGCTTTGAGAGCTGTATGGGAAAATCTCGACGATAAATGCTACAAAGTTTACTACTGTCCTCCAACTCTCCAAGTACATAAAGTCTAAAATGATTAGCAGAGCCAACCCGGATCCAAATTAATCAACTTCGAGCTTTGCAATCAAGTGCCCAGAATTTCTGTCAAAAGATTATTTATCAATGGCAACAGTAGACAGGAGTCCATTAAAGAGCTTGGATAAGATAGTCAAGATTCTTAAATCAACCAAACAGGGAATAATGCATTTGAAGGCTCACTTAACTAAGCTGTTGATAATCATTCAAGTTATCAATAGAAACTATCCAGAAGCTTAATAAGTTGGTAACTTGACTGAATCAAAATTAAGAGAAGAAGAGGAATCAAAATCCCAACAAACAATAAATGCCACTCTTAAGTAGATTCTGAATGAGTTGAAACATAATAGCAATCTATATTCTAGCATGGTATATAACGAGCAACTGAAAAGCATTCCAAATAATCCAAATGCAGTGAACAGAAGATTGAGATCAAACACTTAAATGGTCCAGTGCCCTCTTGTCAAAAATGCCTAAGTCTCAACTACTCATGGAGAAGTCACCTTTGACTCAGTCAACATCCTTTAAGACTTCTTGAAGAAACTAGGAATGACCAGTCAATCGACCTTCCTTGATATTGGTAGCAGCTTTGGGCAAGTGGTATTCCAAGTCGCAATGCAGTCCAAAGTACACAGTACTGGAATTGAGATTGTTGATTCAAGAATCAAGATTGCCCAACAGGTACTTGATAAAAATATGAAACTATTTTAAGATAATGAAACTATCATGGAGGTGTTAAGCAAAGTGAACTTCATTCACAACGACATTGCAAAAATGTCAAAGCTGGTTACTCATGATTAGAAACCAATCACACACATTTACTCCTACAATACTCTTATGACTAAAGAATCTTTGATTGCAACAACAGAACTCATTAACAAGTCACCAGCAGTTGAAGTACTTATATGGAATTAAAATGAAAAGATAACTTTCGATATCCTTGGTCTGAAAGATTTCACCTATGCTAAATTAAAGTTCCTTCTTCAT
>ARYC01016908.1:0-11729 GCA_000711775.1 Oxytricha trifallax
AGAACCCCAAGATTTTGTTGGAGCAGTCACTTTCTCTGTGTGAATTAATCTCAGTAAATTATTATTAAAACTCAAATTTTTGTGCGTTTGTAAAAACACATTCTATACCCAACACTTTGATTAATTACCTAAGTATTTGAATTATGCTAAAAAGCTCTAATTTTATTTACATTAAGTTAAAACTGAATTACCTTTTTTACCTTAAGCAGCAATTACACTTTAAGTGTGATATATAATTTCTTTTTTTAACTGATTATGTTGATAAATTAAAATCAATTCTCTAACTACTTTTAAAAACCTCTCTAATATTTAAGCAATGCTGAAACCTCATATTATATTAGTCAAACCCAATAAAAGATCAATTAAATCTTCGGCTTTCTATTTCCCTAAACCTAACAGACTAAACAAAAACTATCAGGATAATGATAACTATTCTGTTTTCTAAAATCAAAACTATGAATCTAACTCCTCTTTATTTTTAGATAATTACTAACGAGCCATTTTTTAATCTAAAACTATCTTTACACTATTAAATTACTCATGAAAAATGTGAGATATACTTGCATTTCTGAAAATGATTTTCCTAAGATTATTTCTAAAGTCATTCTTGAATTTACTTCAGCATAATACTAGAGTGCCTATATAAAATTGGGTTAAAAAATAAATTTTTGATTTGATAATGAGAGCTCTCTGTTTCAATACGCGTATTTGATTTTTTTCTTTGATCCTATAATAAAAGATTAATAAATTACTTAGCCATAGTTAGTTCCGAGGGTGGTTTCCTGTTGTGACCTAATCTCCAGTGACATTCTCTAAGTTGATTTCTCTGTAGTCTGAATCTCTGCTAAAACTTACCATTTTTAAAAATTAGACAATTCAGGATGAGTTTCTTCGTGCTTCCCCTTGGTACACACCAGTGAATCAAAGCTTCCAATATCAATTGATTCAAAGATGTGAAGGTTGGCTACTGCTCATCTAGCGTCTTCCAGTACCCACTAGTGAGAGGGATCTCCGAGTAAGAACGAGTAAAATCTTCCAATATATTTTAAGCCTTCTTACCCCTCAACCCGATCGAAAAAAAGCTTCCAGTATCTTTTAGTGACCACCCGAAACTCATCCTAAATAAAATATTAGACTGCCTTGCTTAAGTAGGGCTTGCACTACCACCACTCATTTTAATATTCAAGTGGTTGGTAAGTAGTGATACAGCAAAACTCAGATCTTTATTTTAATTTAAAGAAGTCTTGATTTTTGATTTTACTTTTTAATTAAGCACTTTATTGCAACAACATGATTAATTTTGCTTTGCATTAAATGCCCTCATCAGCTACAATTTAAAGCTACTGCATATCTCAGTATAATAAGAGCAGTACTGCTTTACTTTATTACTTTATCATTTCTCTTTAGTAAATGAGATCAAAATTTTAGATTATTTGTGGATTCTGGTGCATTAATTTTCTAATTCTAAGCGCTTATTTAGAATCCCTAAACTCTTTAAAGAAGGGTATTCAACCATAGATTAAACTTTAATAATCTGCTATTTAATAAAAGAGTTTAGTTTCACTATGATTATTAATTGACCTGCTTGTCAGTTTAAACTTTAAAGCTTTAATTTGTAACAATTACTAAAAGTGCAAAGAAACGCAAGAAACCAGAGATATTTTCATTAATTTTTTTAAATAGCTACTTATACTCTTAAATGGAGGGTATCCAACCATAGGCTGCGGCTGGACCCTAATGCTCCCGAGTAGAAGGAGCATGTTAGATAATGGCTATGATAAAAGTTAGGAAGGAGTCTTAAGTTAGGGCAGCAAAAAATCAAGAGGCAAAAGTTTGATTTTTGCTCAAATTTGCGAAATTTTAATGTGATAATGAATTATGAAATTCGCTGGCTTAAATAGGCCTGGAACCATACAATCTGGAGTCATACAGCTGGATTCATACAACTGGAGCTGTACAACTTAGATTCTTACAACCTAAGGTTGAGTCTTGCATATTTTGTCTCTAATGCAGCTATACAACTTTATGTTGAGCAATTAACATACTCAGCGATTTCTTAATACACTTTTGCATGAATTTTTGAGATATCTTCAGGATATCTTCCTGGAACCATACAACCTGGAGATATCTTCAGGATATCTTAATCTGGAACCATACAACCTTAGAGTGGATTCTTACAACTTAGCATCTCTAATTCGACTAAACCACCTCAAATAGAACTCTATCACTTATATATGATGTTGCTATACTCTATTGCATTGATTGGAGGTGTTATGGAGGTATAGTGATTATAAGGGGTAAGAAATGACAAGTTTGACTTTAGAGAGGTTTTTGACTTCTTAACCATAGTATTGCTAAGAATTTAGGTCTATTCTCAAACTAAAGACCAATTGACTTAACATACCCAACTCTCACCTAATCATGCCAAACCCATCCAAATCATCATTAATCGTATCAGAGGCATCGAAAACATCATTAGAGTTGAAGTCAGAGCTCTTAGGCAAAAATCGATGTTTCAAGATAGAGACTCAAACTGTTGGTTTGAAAGCTGTTATAAACTGTCATGAAATACTAAGAATTTTTCAAGTTTGACCTCTCATATTCTAACCTATAGACATCAGATCAGCTTGTATTAGCACTTTTATCTACATCACTGTTGTAGTATATCATATCAATGTAGTAAGGCTCGTCAATCATAAAGTAAGCAGAGCTATTAGCAATATTCTCGAAAATTTTCACAAGCCTTGAAATTTGAGATATCTTCAGGATATCTTCCTGGAACCATACAACCTAAGGGTGGAACCATACAACCTTAAAACCCAAAATTTGATAAAATCTCATAATAATGCAAAATTTATGCCTGATATAAGTGCATATGAATACTGCAATCGATTGCTGCATTATCTAGTCATTTAGTAGAGTGCAATCGCAAAGTAGAATAGAAGAGTAAATTAGATTAAAGAGTATAGTGCAAGAGATTAGGTTGTGAATGTATTAGGGAAGGGATTATTAATAGTTTGCGAATTAGTCACTGACAGTTGTTTAAGAACGCGATTTCATCCTTAAGGTGCATGATATGTCTTGGGTAGTCTGCTTCAATCATGCCTAAGAGTTCATTAGCAACATCTTTGATAGTGATCTTGCCAGACCAGAGTCGTTGCACTTAGCCATAGCCTTTGAATTGATTTCCATACGCTGGAGCTGCCTACTCTTCATCAGAAAGAAATTCGTCTTTACAAACCTTCAGAATCAATTTGTTTTAACCTGGCTTTAGCACTAAGTATAGAATGAAAGTAATTGGCTTGTTCAAGTATTCGTTAGATTGATGAATTGATTTGTCGTCTCTGGCTGCTTGCTGCACTTCATTGGAAACTACACTAAAGCCACTCCAAGGTTTGAAGAGTCGATCCTTTTTGAAAGCATAATCTAATCCAGCAATCAACACTTTCATATTGAAGGAAGATGGCCCAACTAGATATCTCATGATATTTTGATGAGGAGGGAATATGCCTCGCTACATTAGTTCAAGATTTGCAATACATACTCCTATAGCTATTCTTAGTCTGTAAACATGCTTGAGCTTTGTTGAATTCATCAGGAATTTCCCAAGAGGGTAGAATTTCTAGTTTATTCTGAAGCTTTAAATGAATAAACTTTCATCACTGTCAAAGAAAAGATTTTGGCAAGGCAGAATGAACTTGGCGTCTTTATGGTCTTTTAATAAGTTGAATTCGTGATTTGCTCTATTCTTAGCGTGCTGCCCTAAATAAAGCTTCAACCAACTGTAAGATTAATCGTTTTGTGTATCGTTCATTTGGAAGACTATCTCTTTGGTTGTTTGCACATACATTATCTAGATATTTTCAAACCCCAAGAAGTTCAAGAGCTTTGCAAGAGTCTTCACGTAATCGTCTTCATCGTCTTTGAATGATAAGTAACCCTGTTTTATGATTTGGTTCATTTAGTTGTAATACTGAAAGTATGAAGCTGTACTATTATTATTCAGCAGATCTTAGCGCCCAACACCAATAAAACTCAAGTTTGACTCAGAGTTTAGTCTTAAATTTAAAACTTTTGCATTATCAATCCAAGAACAAGAATTTGACTTGACTGATTGCGATCCATGGTCTTGCTTGCTATTCTTTGCTGATTTTACCTTCTGTGGTGTTATCACGCAATCAACTTCTGAATGAATGCCAAAGTCGACTTCATCTTCATCTTCACTGGTGCTATTAGATTCTGCTTAGGAATGCATTTACTGATTTTCCATATTAATTTGTGAACTCATACTTTAACTTTCTGAATCGACTGAGTCTTCTTAAATTGATCTTTTAGGTATACTTGTAGAGATAAAGTCGCTCTAGTTATCGCTCTCCTCACTCTGATCCCTCTCAGCTACAAATTTCTTCAACTTTCTCTTAGCCTATAACTTGTGACTTTTCGCTTTTTAGATAGGTTATTACCTACCTAAAGTATTTAGTTAATTACTATTTCTTATATAATTAGGAGCTACCCTATCAAATAACTTACCTTTCTATTATTTCTATTACTTTGTTTTAGTTTATCTTAATCGTTTGTTTTCTATTTCTAGATTCTCACACTTGGCATGTAAAGTGGCAATGCTATCGCGAAGTTTTTAAATGTATGCCTTGCGCTTGATCCTAGACTTTTGAATTGCTTTTTACTTCATGTATATCCAGAGCTTGGGTTTGATCTTACTTCTGCTTATTTCAAACTGTGATTATGCTTTGACTTGGTTGAACGAGGCAATTTACTTTGATTTAGAGGGCTCTCCAGTACCAATACCATCTTTGAGGAAGCTTTTGTATTTGCTCAAGTCAACTTCATCTCGAAGCTTGTAAAGTTGAGAATCCACATCAACACATACTACATCTTCTTCAAGTACGTAATCAACAAAAATCTTGGATTCCTTATCTTAGCGCTTGCCATTAATTAATTTGAGTTATTAGTAGCGCTCACAATGAAAATTCTGGATGTGTCTCGCATAATTGCTCCACGTAATTCTCTTCGGGTTGATGGAGCTGCAGTGGAGGCAGTAGCAGTAGACTTTCTTGGCAGTGCTTGCACTTTCCATATTTAATAGTAATTAATTGAATGCTACTTCTTAATTAATTTGATTGCTTAGTATTAAAATTGGCAGACAGATGAGTATTAACCACTCTTAAAATTTTAGGGAAAGTAAAGATGTTATCGATGGCACTCTGTTACTTTAGTAGTTTGATTACTAATGCTTGCTCGCTCTCTACTAAAGTAAACCATTTATAAAAGATGATAGTCACTAAGAATGAAAAACTCGAAGTTGAAAATGTATGATTTCGATATCTTCAGGATATCTTCATCTGGAACTATGCAATCAGTCCTGTACAACCTGGACTCTTAAATCAGGGATCAATCCAATAAAGTTCAGCACATTCTTGGACTGTGTTGGTTTAATCACACACCACCCAGATTAACGTAATTGAAAATATACAATGAAGGAGAGGATACTTACAAACATGGATCTATACAGTCTGGAGTCTTGCAGCCGGACTTATACAACCTGGAACTATACAACCATGAGATATCTTCAGGGTATCTTCATCTGGAACTATGCAGCCTAAGAGTGGAAATTTACAACTTGACTCATGCAATGTCTCTAATCTAAGGAAGCATGAATACATTAATGTAGTTAAGCAAAAACTCATAATCAGAATATTTCAGACTGACTCAATGGAGTGAAGCTATGTTCCTATACCAAACTTTGAGCCATCCAAACATCGAAGCTCTATTGCTTAATCAACAGTAAGTTATTTGAATTGTTTATTATTTCAATTTATAATTCCAAATTAACTTTCCACTATGTAAATTTTAGAAAATCAACCCAAAGCAGATAAGCAATATGTTTGCTATTTCCCTGATTGCTGAGCCAGCTTCTGTTTTTCTCAGTCCCTATATAAGCATATGAAAAGCTTTCACGGAGAGGAATACAGCGAGAAGAAAATAAATGACTTGATCGAGAAGTACAAGAGAGATCATGTTCGATGCAAGGATTGTTTGAAACCATTCTCCTCTAAAGATAGTTTAAGAAAGCACATAAAAGGAAAGTGTTCAAAAGAACCTACACCTGTTGTGTTGCGAATCCTCACGCAACACTTTCCAGAGTTGATTCATGAGATCTAGCAGCAATAAAATGGAGTCAATGCCTAAGAAGAAATTAAGGAAAATTAATAGGAAGTTGCTGCTGGAAATTAGCAAATGATGATTGATGCAGATTTGCAGATGCCTGGAGATATTGATCAAGCTGTTGAATTGGTTGATTAACAAGCAATAGAAGTGCAATTACCTGTACAACACTTATAGAACCCAGTCAACGCTAATTTAATGGAGCAGCTTCCCTAATTGAGAAATTAAAATTAGAACCAGCATGCTTAAACTCTTTCAGATGTCTCTTCAATCTCCGAAATTTCACACATGATCGCTGATGATGAGTTCCTTAAGCAGATAAACGATGTTTCTACTATTATAAGAAATCGTTGCTAACCTATTGCATTGCAAGCTTTGAGAGCTGTATGGGAAAATCTCGACGATAAATGCTACAAAGTTTACTACTGTCCTCCAACTCTCCAAGTACATAAAGTCTAAAATGATTAGCAGAGCCAACCCGGATCCAAATCAATCAACTTCGAGCTTTGCAATCAAGTGCCCAGAATTTCTGTCAAAAGATTATTTATCAATGGCAACAGTAGACAGGAGTCCATTAAAGAGCTTGGATAAGATAGTCAAGATTCTTAAATCAACCAAACAGGGAATAATGCATTTGAAGGCTCACTTAACTAAGCTGTTGATAATCATTCCCAAGCTATCAATAGAAACTATCCAGAAGCTTAATAAGTTGGTAACTTGACTGAATCAAAATTAAGAGAAGAAGAGGAATCAAAATCCCAACAAACAATAAATGCCACTCTTAAGTAGATTCTGAATGAGTTGAAACATAATAGCAATCTATATTCTAGCATGGTATATAACGAGCAGCTGAAAACCATTCCAAATAATCCAAATGCAGTGAACAGAAGATTGAGATCAAACACTAAAATGATCCAGTGCCCTCTTGTCAAAAATGCCTAAGTCTCAACTACTCATGGAGAAGTCACCTTTGGCTCAGTCAACATCCTTTAAGACTTCTTGAAGAAACTAGGAATGACCAGTCAATCGACCTTCCTTGATATTGGTAGCAGCTTTGGGCAAGTGGTTTTCCAAGTCGCAATGCAGTCCAAAGTACACAGTACTGGAATTGAGATTGTTGATTCAAGAATCAAGATTGCCCAACAGGTACTTGATAAAAATATGAAACTATTTTAAGATAATGAAACTATCATGGAGGTGTTAAGCAAAGTGAACTTCATTCACAACGACATTGCAAAAATGTCAAAGCTGGTTACTCATGATTAGAAACCAATCACACACATTTACTCCTACAATACTCTTATGACTAAAGAATCTTTGATTGCAACAACAGAACTCATTAACAAGTCACCAGCAGTTGAAGTACTTATATGGAATTAAAATGAAAAGATAACTTTCGATATCCTTGGTCTGAAAGATTTCACCTATGCTAAATTAAAGTTCCTTCTTCATTTGCAGGGTTCGAATCAAGGGCATTTGTTTTACTGCTATTCTAGATAACCTTACAAGAACATGAGAAGCTAACAGTTATTAATCAGTCATTAAGAATAATAGATAAGCCAACATATTGAAGAGAAGCACTAAATTCTCAATCGTGGAGCTCAAGTGTAAGAACCAGCAATGAATACTAGCGTGATTAAATCACATCCTTGATTGATAAAGATTGCCTCCCTAAGATGTCTTCGCTTTTACAAAAGAGAACTTAGAACGACCATCCAAACGAACTTCCTGAGCTTTAACCTTTACCCAAGAGATAGAATTTAGCCAGTGACTCTATGAAAGCTTAATCAAGCATGAAATTGCGTGGATCCTTGTTGACTGAAAATTTAGAGCAGTTTGCCAAGAAAATCGAGGAAGTAAAGTGCAAGGCATTAAAAGTCAAGAAAGATCTTGAGTTCTTGCGAACAATCTTGAACAAGTCAAAGATCAAAGTTCCTGCAAGAATCATTGAGTATGATTCAGATAGTGAGATTCACTTTACAGAATTGGAAATTAAAGATGCATGCATTCGCCATCAAGTTGAGGACTATAAGTATAGCAAGTTGAACAAGGCACTGTAGCAGCGCTTCATGAAGTGGGATTATCTATACCAATAATATGAGTTCTTGTATTAGGAAGGTGTAAGCGTGATTAAATCAATTGCTGAGGAGAGGCATCTGTTTAAAAAGGATAGTGAGCATTTTAAAAGAAGGATGGACAGGCTGAAAAGAGATTTACACTACTGTTAGAAGATAGAAGCTCATCGAAATGGGTTCAACATATTTGAGAAGCTTGGCAGTGGAGGCTATGGGCATGTTTATTCTTGCTACCCAGTTTCAGAAGAATAAGCTCAATTAATGAAAATACCTTACAAGTAGTATGCCATTAAGTTCCCAACAGCACCAGACAAGGATCAGTACTAAGTAGAATTCAATATTATCAGAAAGATTCAAGAGTCCATATAAGTTGGAAAAGCATTTCATTATCAAGGTTGTAGCATAGATTAACTTCTTTGACAAGAAAGCAATGCTGATGGACATTCATATTGATAATCTCGCCAATATGATCTAAAAACAAAAGTTCAATCTCAAGTAGATTCAGACAATTTCATATTGCATACTTCAAGGTATATCTGCTGCACATAAACTCCGTATCAATCATCTTGATATCAAGCCTGCAAACATTCTCATGAATGAAAATTGGATGCCAGTAGTAAGCGACTGGGGCAATTACAACAACCCAAATATTGGAAGATCATTTGGATACCAAGCTCCTGAAATCTTCAAGCAAATACCAGCCTTGCATCTTCCTGCTCGCGATTTTAGAAAAATCGATTCTATGCGCAAGGCATAACTTTCTATGAAATGATATATAAGTGTTTGCCTTTCAACTCAACTTAAATCAAGGAGATGCAAATTTCAGGAAAGTAGCCACCTCTACCAGAGAAAATTGAGAATGCAGAGCCAGGGAACTTCTTCGATTTGATCAAGTAACTCTTAAATGAGGACTACGCTAAGAGAATTACACCTGCTGAAGCATTGAGACATGACTTCTATTTTGATTTGAACAGAAACGCAAATGATCACGTGGATTTGACATCAAAAGCTTCAAAAGAGATGAAAATTGAGAAGTAGAGAGCTCCAGCAGTGTATGAGTTTTTATAATTATCAAGCAGTTTAATTTACCTAAGTCAAGTTCAACAACAATATATTTTTACTGCTTTACCTATTAAAAGTATATTATGCAATTAAAGCTAAATTTAAATTTCTATTCCTTAAAGTTTTAATCTGGGATATTCCCAAGTCTATCTTTAATTATTTTCGTATCTTTATTATAATCATTTTAAAATTATTGAGATGCAAGTAAAATTACCCTTGTACCTGTGCATGTCTAAGGACTGCGAACACACTGCAAAATCAGTTTAAGAATTGGTTGAGCATACAAACTCTATCCACAAGTTCACTCTCAACTTGGCTGTTCAAGTCAACATATCAGGTTTTGATGTCTTTAACAGAGATGATCCCTCTGACAAGCCAATGAAAGATCTCGAGATCATTAATTCTAATGGCCAACTTTGTTCCATTAAGGGAGCCTACAAGTTCTCATATGCTTTGCATGAGATATTCAATTTCATCAACGAGAAGAAAATGACTGCCAACTCAGCAGGGTATGAAGGTGATGATCTGGGCGTTTCAAGCAGAGTGAGACCATAATAAATTGGGGCTAAAGTTTTCTATCCTGAATGGGGCATGAAAGATTCAGAGTTCAGGAAAATTTATAATGAGTACAAATGCTTTGGATTAAGTGAGGAAGATGTTTTTCTTGATTTGACTGCAAGGTATGGATAGCTTGCCTACTTGATGGCTCTAAGAGAGAACATTTCTAGTATCGAAGTCGAAAGCTTAGACTGTCGCTTGTAAGATGCCAAGAAGTTTTATGCACAGATTCTGGAGCTATTCTAGAATGATTAAGATATTTTGGATCGATTGAAGAAGATCCAGTTTGTTGGATTCAGAAACATTTAAAGAAATGAAATTTATAGTTTGCTTGGCAAGTATTAGCCCACACATATGTTTTTGACACTAGGAGGATGTACTAATAAAACGCAAAGGCTATTTTGAGCTCAATTCTTCACCTTGTTATACCATTAAAGATGCTGATTTGGGGCAAAGATAACGACTTCACATTAGCAGACTTTAGTAGTTACAATTAATATGGTTACCATCGCTCATTCATTTGCAGGTATCATCAACTTAATGGATACTGCTACTATGTCTATCACAATTTAGAACTAAAACCTATTTCTCCAGGCATCGTGATTACTGTGGATAAAAACTTAATGAACGGTGATCTACATGAAAGATTCACTAAAGCAATTCTTGCTAAACTTAATAAAGAGTAAGAGACCCTAAATTCATAGCTGAGTACTTCTCGAATAGTTCAAGGCGGCAATGGTTAAAACGAGAAGTTACTCAAAGTTGATCGTGGCAATGAGCTACACTAAGAAGATTCAATTACAAAGAGATAGAAACTATAATCTTAATAAGAAAGTAATCAAATTGAAATGCTAAGTCTTGAGCTCCAGAGCAACTATTCTTTCATAGACTCAGTGCAATATAACCTTCAGCTGCGCAGACCAAGTGATTTGACCAAAGTGTTTGAAATGCTTTTAGAAACTCAGCATTAAAGTGAGCTCCTTACTGATTTTGAAATTCCCCAACTGCTTGAGATAGATTACATCCATCTCAGTGATGAGGAATCTTAGAAATCATTAGCGAAAACTTCTAACGCCAATACTTCCTCAAATTGTCTGTAGAGCAGCAAAATAAATGGATTGAAGGTGCTGTTTTCTTTAGAGCTTAAAGCAAATCTATTGAGAAATTCATCAAGCATCTTGGAGATACTGCTAACTAATTTGTTCTTGCTCAGAGAAAAATTGAAGATATGAATCGAAGAGTACCTCTCTTGGAAGACCAACTTGAATATGTTTATGAAGCTGAGTTGAAGAGCACTGGATTCATACCTATCGCTAAGATTTGGCAAGGCCATAATTTGATCATCTATCGATGCAAAGTAACCGCAGAGTTCGATCGAAGAGGGAATCTTATTGTGAATGCAAAGAACTATCTTGTTTGTATTCCAATTCTTGGCACATTGAAAAAATAAAGCACTGCTTAAACCACGCGAATTTTGATCTGAAGTCTACTAATTGTGTTATGGAAATTCTAATGTACTTTAAATTCTACGAGAGCAAAGCTCTATTAATGAAAGATTACCAGAACACTCTTTCACAACTGATTGAAACTTAAGCATTGACCAAGCAGTAAAAGTAAAACATTATTCGCTTGCTTGTTGATGTTATTGCTCAAGCAAACTCAAAAAATATCAACCATCTCAATCTTGACACTAAGTGTATTATGATTACAGATAATGATAGCCCAGTTCTATTCTTCCCAGAAAGTTGCGATGTGCTAGTTGGAGGCACTCCAGGCTATCAGCCCCCAGAGTAGTTTATCCACAAAGTGAAACCTGAATGGCATAAGGTACCTAATCCTATGAAAGTTGAC
>ARYC01016909.1:0-10832 GCA_000711775.1 Oxytricha trifallax
AAATAGTAATTAACTAAATACTTTAGGTAGGTAATAACCTATCTAAAAAGCGAAAAGTCACAAGTTATATGCCAATAGAAAGTTGAAGAAGTTTGGAGCTGAGATGGATTAAAGTGATGAGAGTGAGAGTGAAGACAATTTTATATCCACAAGTATGCCAAAGCAATCAAAGTTTGATGATGCGGTAGATTCTCAATCTTCAAGTTAGAGCAATGAAGTTGACGAAGAAATGAAATAAATAACTTCATAAGCAGACTCAAGCAGCAGCAGAACCAGTGAAGATATAGATGAATTCGACTTTGACATACACTCAGAAGTTGATTGTGTAATAACACCATAGAAGGTAACATCCAAGAAAGATCATAAGCACGATCTCGAAGAATCGACGATTGACAAAAATTCCGAACCTTGGATAGACAATGCAAAAGTTCTAAATTTGAAATTAAACTCTGAGTCGAACTTAAAGTATATTGGGGTTTTACGCTAAGACTTGTTGAGCAATAATGCAACTTCATACTTCTAGTATTACAATTAGATGATTAAGCTTATCAAACAAGGTGTCTTCTCATTTAAGGATAATGAAGATGATTACGTGAAGACACTTGCAAAGTACTTGAATTTCTTGGGGTTCGTTTAAATTAGAATCATGTACTTGCTTTCAACTAAAGAAGTCGTCTTCCAGATGAAAGATTTGCAAAACGATTTCCAATACAGTTGGATGAAACTTTATTTAGGCCAGCACGCTAAATATAGAGCAAATCACGAATTCAACCTTTTGAAAGATCACAGAGATGCCAAATTCATTCTGCCTTGCTAGAATCTCTTCTTTGACAGTGATGAGAGCCTTTTCATCTAAAACTTTAAGATCAACTAGAAATGCCAACCTCTTGGGAAATTCCTTATGCATGTACCAAAACTTAAGGAAGTTTTTAGACTTAGGATAGCTCTAGGTGTATGTATTGCAAATATTGAGCTAATGCAGCGAGGTATATTCGCTCCTCATCAAAGTATTATGAGATATCTTGTTGGTACCACTTCATTCAACTTGAGAGTGCTAATAGCTGACTGGACTTTGCTTTCTTGAAGGAGCGTCTCTTCAAACCTTGGAGTGGGTCAGCATAACTTCTAACAAATTGCAGCAAGCAGCAAGAGACGACAAAGCTATTCACTAATCTAATGAATACTTGAACAAACCAATTGCTTTCATTCTTACTTAGTGCTAAAGCCAGAATAGGATAATTTGATTTTGAAGGTTTCTAAAGACGCCTATCTTTCAGATAAAGAGAAAGCAGCTCCAGAGTAGGGAAATCAATTCAGAGGCTATGGATAAGTGCAACAACTCTGGTCTGGCAAGATCACTATAAAGGCTGCTGCTAATGAACTACTAGGTATGATTGAAGATGACTATCCAAGACATACCATGCACCTTAAGGATGAAATCACATTCTTAAAAAACAGTCAGTGACTAATTCGCAAACTATTAATAATCCCTTCCCTAATACATTCACAACCTAATCTCTTGCACTATACTCTTTAATCTAATTTACCCTTATATCATACTTTGTGATTGCACTCTACTAAATGACTAAATAATGCAGCAATCGATTGCAATATTCATATGCACATATATCAGGCAAAAATTTTGCATTATTATGAGATTTTATCAAATTTTGGTTTTAAGGTTGTATGGTTCCACCCTTAGGCTGTATGGTTCCAGGAAGATATACTGAAGATATCTCAAATTTCAAGGCTTGTGAAAATTTTCGAGAATATTGCTTATAGCTCTGCCTACTTTATGATTGGCGAGCCTTACTTTATTGATATGATACAAAACAACAGTGATGCATATATAAATGCAAATACAAGCTGATCTGAAGTATATGGGTTAGAATATAAGAGGCCAAACTTCAAAAATTCTTAGTATTTCATGACAGTTAATAACAGCTTTCAAACCAACAGTTTGAGTATATATCTTGAAACATCGATTTTTGCCTAAGAGCTCTGACTTCAACTCTAATGATGTTTTCGATGCCTCTGATACGATTAATGATGATTTGGATGGGTTTGGCATGATTAGGTGAGAGTTGGGTATGTTAAGTCAATTGGTCTTTAGTTGAGAATAGACCTAAATTCTAAGCAATACAATGGTTAAGAAGTCAAAAACCTCTCTAAAGTCAAACTTGTCATTTCTTACCCCTTATAATCACTATACCTCCATAACACCTCCAATCAATGCAATAGAGTATAGCAACATCATATATAAGGATAGAGTTATATTTGAGGTGGTTTAGTCGAATTAGAGATGCTAAGTTGTAAGAATCCACTCTAAGGTTGTATGGTTCCAGATGAAGATATCCTGAAGATATCTCCAGGTTGTATGGTTCCAGGAAGATATCCTGAAGATATCTCAAAAATTCATGCAAAAGTGTATTAAGAAATCGCTGCGTATGTTAATTGCTCAACATAAAGTTGTATAGCTGCATTAGATACAAAATATGCAAGACTCAATCTTAGGTTGTAAGAATCCAAGTTGTACAGCTCCAGTTGTATGAATCCAGCTGTATGACTCCAGATTGTATGGTTCCAGGCCTATTTAAGCCAGCGAATTTCATAATTCATTATCACATTAAAAATTCTAGAATTGGCCAAAATTTTTACTTTTGCCCTCAAACTTTTTACCCTCCATACTTTGGGGTTTACCATTAATTTTATGGATCCCACAATCTAACATGCTCCTTCTACTCGGGAGCATTAGGGTCCAGCCGCAGCCTATGGTTGGATACCCTGCATTCAAGAGTAAAGCTACTTTAAAAACCTTTTAGGTAATCCTCTGTTTTAAGGTCCTAAACTCTTAGCTATTGCTTGCAAATAAATCGCTAAAACTAGTTAGGGCGATTAACAATTATTGCTTCCACATAGGACTTTTAGAGTTCATTCATTGTATATGTGATGATTCTCTAACGTTGAGGTTAGAAAATTTTTAAATGAAAGTTTAAGTATTTTCTATACTCTAGGATTTAAGTGACCATTTGAGAATCACCAGATATTCATTCAAATCAAACTTAAGGCTAATAACTCTTTTAATGCGTTAGAGCAGTGGCTTCCCATCACTGGCAATGGTTGATAAACACTAATTTGAGACACCTACTTTTGTTAAAATCATAATTATTTGATTGGTCTCTACTAATACAGTAAAGTAATAAGAAAGACAAGAATTTTGGCTATTAAAAATTTTAATTTCAAGTTTTAAGAAAAGGCATTCTGTAAAAATTAGAGATTTTCTAAAATCAAATTAAAATCTGTGCTACGCTAGAAGACTGCTTATCAACCAAGTGAATATTGAAATGATTGGTGGTGCTGTAGACCCTACTTAAGCGAGGTATCGCAATAATTAATTTAGGATGAGTTTCGGGTGGTCACTAAAAGATACTGGAAGCTTTTTTTCGATCGGGTTGAGGGGTAAGAAGGCTTAAAATATATTGGAAGATTTTATTCGTTCTTGCTCGGAGATCCCTCTCACTAGTGGGTACTGGAAGACGCTAGCTGAGCAGTAGCCAACCTTAACATCTTTGAATCAATTGATATTGGAAGCTTTGATTCACTGGTGTGTACAAAGGGGAAGCACGAAGAAACTCATCCTGACTTGTATAATCTTTTAAAAAATGGTAAGTTCTAGGAAATAAATCAGAGAGGATCAGCAGATATTACAAGGAAATCAACAGAGAGATTACAAAAAATCAAACCATCTTAAGATCTTTAAGCAATGTAATAAATTAATGACAGGCTAAGTATTTTATTTTAATTTTTTGTTTAGGAAATCACTAGAATTAAAATGCGCGCATCGGATTAGGGTTCAGTTCAAGATCAAATTCAAATTAATATTTTAATCCCAATTTTATTATAGGTACCTAATTGCTTATTAATTAGCTTGATCAAATAGTTTAATAATGTAGTCATTTTAGAGATTTAGTAGTAAGTTTGAGAATTAGAGGTTTGATTTTACTTCGAAAATTATTAGTATAATTTAGAGCTCAGTAAATAGTTTAAATCTGTTAGGTTAGGGAGTTTTAAAGTACTAAGATTATTATATGATTGATTGATTTATTAGGGTAATAAATTGTGGCTACAACAGTAGTGTAAACTAAGAGAGATTTATTAAATTTATAATAATAGCATTGCTTTTAATTGCAAAGATTAAGTTAATAAAGCTATTATAAATCACTCTTCTAGTGTAAATTGCTAAATCAGTCAATAAAGGTAATTTAAGTTTAACTTAATTTAAATCAGATTAGCGCTTTAAAGCATTATTCAATACTTAGGTAATTTTAACAAAGTGTAGGGTATAAAGGGTTTAATCACCAGTGCAACTTAACTGCTTTAATAAATATTTATTCATCTTAATCACACAGTGAAAGTTACTGCTCCAACGTATTCTTAGGGTTCTGGCATTTCTTGCGAAGTCAACTGCTTTCTCACTTCTTCATCATACTTATTTATAGTATTCCTGTATTCTCCCTTGATTTAACTATAAATTGCGCGTTAGCAATAATTTCAAATAAAACACTTACTCTACTTGAATTAGACTGTCATTATCAAAGCTGAAGAACCAACCATCAGAAGAATCTTCAGGATCAAGAAGTATATAAACTTAGTGCATGTATGGGTCTTCCTTCTTGAATGGATAAATCCATACGTTGTGATATCCGCACCACTTATAGGTTACAGCAACAACTGGTTCGCTCTCTGCAACCTCCAAAATTACAACATTCTTGAAGCCTCTTTGCGGATCAACTTAAAACTTGAATGTGCGCTTGAATCGCTCGTCGATCACCTATACTTTGCGAATGCATCAACATTGCTAAATTACTTGCCTTATATATTTCTAAGATGTATCCACCAGGTGCTTTAGATGAATGATTGAAAGTGAAGCAGTGCTGCTTCGTAGTTTTGCTTGACTTCATTCTTTGATTTAATTTTTGATTATAAAATAATAACTTATTAATAATAAAGCATCAATTGCGAGGTTGCATGAACCTCTTTTTGCATATTATATTGCTTAACAGTTGCAATTAATCAAACATAATAATTCTAAGCTTGTTTAGGTTTGCAATGCATTGCTCAACCCATCTCTTATGTTTAAGCAGGTCTGTACCTGAAGTTCATGATTTCGATCAAAAATAATATTAGCTCTTAGTTGTCACCCAGGAATACACCTTAGATTTATATGGTTCTGATAGTGTGAAAGGCAAGTTGAATACCAAACACGATTGTGTATTACTCAAGTGACTGATCCATGATTTGTAGCACTTAAGTTCCAGTGAGAACGTATCCTCGCGAATCTGTTATGAAGGAGCGCTGCATTAGCAAGTTTGATAATTAATAATATTAACATAAGATAATAGTCTTAAGAGAGCTCAATATTGAGCTTAATATAATTATGTATTAATAAAGAATGTTTTAAATTGGCAAAGGAGTGTTTGATTCAAAATTAAGTTATACTAAAATCAAACTCTAAAGCTACATTGGAAAATATACTTGTGAAATATTATAAGTAGGAAACAGATATCTCAATCATTAGGAGGGACAACTTCAGCTTCTTTCACATCTGAATGTTGTTCTTATTCAGAATCTTTGGGAGGATTAGGTTGAATCTAATCTGCTGCTTACCCGTTGATGGAATCTAGGGGTTGATTTTGTTGGGACTGCAATACCTATGGAGGTTGTTGCTCAACTTACATCTGGCCATCTTGATCATGATTGTTCTCCTCTTGTAAGTTGGTCTAAGAAATCTCGTTTAGCATTTCAAGTTATTGCTGTTGCTACGAGACCTGTTGAGTTCCGGCTAAGACTTTTGAATCTAATCTTTCACCTTACTTTCATCTCCTTTACTCTGATCCTCTTTCAATGAATCTGAATCTCCAACTTGATCCTTCAACTAGTTGCTATCTTGCTTGATTTGATCTTGCTAACTTTGAGGTAAGTGCTACTTCAATTGAGAATCTTGATTAGCAATCTGAAAATCATTCTGAAGTTGAGGATTTGAAACTGTCAACTTTGTTTATGGCATTTCAATCTATTACGATTGCTGAATGATTTATTGTTGCTCTTACTGTTGGAGTTACTGCTATTGCTCTTGCAACTTTTGTTACTACACCAGTTAATCTGAAGCAAGTCGCTGCTGTTCTTCTGAAAGAAGCCTTTCCTTGGCCAGTTTCTCCTCTTCAGCAACCCTCATCTCTTCTGCAATTCTCTCCTCGTCAGCAACTCTCTTCTTTTCAGCAATCCTCATCTCTTCTGCAATTTGCTTCTCTTCAGCAATCTTCCTCTCTTCAACAATTTTCTTCTCTGCAAGTTCTTTCTCTACAGCGATTCTCTTCTCTTCGGCAACTTTCTACTCTTCAAGTTCTTTCTCCTATTGAATTCTCTTCTCTTCTGCAATTCTTTGATTTTCGGCTAACTCCTACTTTGCAAGTTTCTTCAACTCTACCATTTGCTTCTGTTCAGCAATTCTCTACTCCTCTGCTAACTTTTCTGTTCCTCAGCACGTGTCTGATCATTTTCAAGCTACTAATCTATTTAAAATTGTTACTGCACTTCAATCAAGTTTTGTTGCTCCTACTGCTACAATTGACCTTAATTTTAAGCCTGTTAGTTTTATTATGCGAAGGAGTTTTCATAAAGTTCTTAAGTTAAATTCTGATTGCTTGCAAATCGAGGAGATGATGTTGGTGGCCTAGAAGGCGAAATCTCCATCTAGTTCTGATCATCCTCATCATTTACATTTGTATTCTCATGTTGGGGTGACTATTGTATAATTACTTTATCTGCAAAACCTGAGTTACTTAGGATTTAATTTTCTTAGTTTCCAACGCTTTGCTCAGATTTGAGAAGTAAGAATTTTTATGGAAGCTGTTATGGTACTTTTCTTTTATGCACTTTTTGATATTGGAGAAAACATTGAAGTAGTCCCTTATCTATGTTATGGTGATTATACTTGATTCTTAGTTTGTATCCTCTGCTGACCATCAAGGATTTTGGGTTAAAGGAATACATTCTACTAATAATTTAGATGAGCGCCTTGAACGCATTGAGCCATCTCCATAAATATTATTAAGCCTGAGATTATTTAATTGCTGCTAGTATTTAATTGTTAAACATCTATTGAGAATGCGATGGTAGATTGAGAGGTTATTAAATAAGATTATTGCTGCAATTTTCATAACCCTGATCATGGGATTAAATCAGAAACTGGGCACCTTAATTGTTAGAACCAATGAAATTTGAATCGTAAGGATTTGGAGAAGTGACTTTAGAAAAGCAAGGATTGGTCAAATATGGGGTTTTTGGTAGTTATTATTAGCTATTCTAGCTTTATCTATTCAAGTTGGGGACTGGAATCGAATCTCGTAATTAAACTAAGCTTTCTGTCTCCTAATCGGCTTATTAAGTTGGTTGCATCAAATCGCCTACTAATTGTTGAAATTTGTTTGGAGTAGAAGGATTTTCAGGATAAGCGAATAATGCACTTTGATGAGCGTCTGTGTCGGTCAATCCTAGAACATTTGAATTATTTGGCTAGGAGTTTTACTCATCTTAAGAGTGTCTTAAGATATATTCTTCATCTTATTCTATCTTCTGACTTTTGTTTGAATGACTCGATTCAATTTAGGTTTTTCTGTGGTTAGAGTCAGCTTCATCTATGTTTAACTATTAGTTTACTTAATCCTAATTCTTAGAATCTTCATTAGAACTAGATCTCCTGATGCTATTCCTCTTCAACCTTTTTCTGGAAGTTTAGCCTTGTAAGGAACCTTATTTCTAATAACTTTTCACACTGGTGATTTATGAGCTAGAGGAGCTACCGATAGAATGACTCATATTATTTTCTTAGTTTCCTCCTTAGCTGTTGTCTAACGAGTTCATATTCTTGGACGAGCAATTCGTTGCGTTATTATTAATCTAATCCTGATTATTGTTCAGCTGGATCTAGATGTTTGAGTTTCTATTATGGGGTGTTTGTGGGAATTGTTGATATGGGGTTTACAATTAAGAGTAGTTTTACTGTATAACAAAGCTGTTTTGCTGCGACTAATTACATAGTCCAAACTAATTGTTTTGAGACCCATAGTATCTTTGATATTGCTATAAAGCAGAAGACTCGTGCTTGATTTGGCTTAACTAACTTTGACTGGACCTGTTCTGAGAGTATTAATCGCTAGGATTATTAAGTCTCTTGCCAAGGATGCTCTCACGAGCCCCAACTTCACGAGTTTAAGATCTAAATAAATTTTAGAGAGAAATAACTTACTCTAAAGTTTGCTGAATCGTATTTTATTTGTAAATCAATTAAGGAAACAATTTGCTAAGCTTGCATATCATGGGATTTATATGAAAAGTAGACTCTTCTTTAGAGATATTTTTTGTGGTAGGCAACTCGATTGGTAAGAGAATTTGATTCTAAACCACATCACAGAAATCCTCTTGGTAGCGTGTGAGAATGCAAATTTTGGTTTATATAGGTGGCAAAGGCTGCTTAGCTTTTTAAGTTGATGCCATAAATTTCGTGGTCTCAATCGCGGCTCTTAAGTCTGAAGGAAGTTGAACGTTTAGTTGCTCGATATTGAATTACCTCCTATCAGTTAAAATCTCTCCAAGCCTAAATATAACATGCTTTAAATAATAACAAATCTTACCTTTCACTATGCCAATAATACAAATTGGCATTCTACTGTATCATGGAACTATCCAATTATGCTTTCAGCATCGCATAAAAATCCTTGCCGAAGTTGAATAGTTTTTATTGTAATCCATTTTAAAGTTAGCGAGATTGCTTGGTAAAGAGAGAGATGGTATCAGCTAGTTATAAACTTAAGTCGATAACTTGATAGGGATCGTATAGTTAGCTTCTTGGATCGATAATATCAGCTAATTTATTGCAATGAAAACCTAAGGTAATTAGTTAGTTAAAACAGTATACTTACTTGCACAATGAGAAGGGTCTTTCATTATGTTTGAAAAAGTTGTCAACTTCTCTTAAATATTGCTGATTGAGAGAATATCTTCAGGGCTTTGATTGATGAACTCAGTTGCTCCATTGTCTTCATCACTATAATCGATGTCGCTAGCATTTTCATAAGTGAGACAGCAGGTCTGAGTCTTTAAGTAATCTATTGAGCGTTTCAAGTCAGCAATTGCAAACGGCAACTCTTTGCAGGAATACCTATAGTAATTAATAATTTAACAAAACTTACCAACTGAAAAATCTCTAAAAGAATTCTCTTGCCAGAATGCGAGTGTCTGCTTATCCTCCTAGAATTGATAGCTGTGGCTTTAAGTATCTTATGCATTAGTAAATATTGATACAAAATACAATTTTACTTCCTGCGCGTATTCCAGAGTCTTTAGTCAGTTCGAGAATGAGATTATTGATCCATGTATTTTTACCATCAAAGTCCTTTATTTCAACAGGAAGTTTGGTTAGTTTGTTGTATCTATTGCTCATATATTAGAGTTGACCAAACTTATCGCATCTAATAACTACAAAGTGACTTTGAGGAATTTTATTGTCGCAGTTTTTAAAAAGCAGTTCGACGAATATAGTGCCTTTTTTCTTAAATAACTCTTCAAAATATGCTTTATTGCTTTTAAGAAACATGCAAAGACTTTCTACTCTGGTGAGATCTCTCTCAAATATATCAAGTTACTGAATGCGAGATACTATATAGCTCCTGGACTTATTGTCAAACGCACACCAATTCAGAACATCAATGAGAGGGAATCTTAGTGGGTTGAGAAAGTAATCATTTAAAAAGTAGTGAGGATGCATTTACAACAAACCACAGAGCATCATTGCAAAAGCTGTGGAGTTGGGAAACATAGGGGCATCATTGATAATTGCAAGCAAGCCCATAATTTCTGATAGATAACAATAGTTGCTTGGGTCCATTATAAGAGATGTTTTGAAAGTACTGTTCAAATTGAAAATTATAGCCTTGCTGCGCATCTGAAATGCATGCATCTTGTAGCTGAATTATTATTCTTAAAAGTAGTGTGGTGTGTACATTAGCCTGTAGCTTGTCTCCTCAAAGAAAGGTGATCCAGAAAATTTAATCTGTGCTAAAGGTTCCAATTATTGAGTGATATAGTCATAACAATCAAGGGCAAATGTTTTCATGCTCGATAGGATGTAAAGTTATGACTCTCTCATAGTTTTTTGAGCGACCTTGACATACTCAAACCTTAGGTATGCATGGTCATCAGGATAATTTTCAAGAGCAGATGATCTGGAAAGCACACTGCCATCACTCATTTCTATGTTAGAACGTCTATCGAGAAACTAGAACGTCACAGTTTTATCTTTTTAAACTTGAAAAGTATTATCAGGAACCCTCAAATCCTTAGGGTTCTAGTTCATCAAATTTACTTGCTGGCTTTATCTCTTGGCTTCATCCTGTTGCTTTCTCTTTGCTTTTTGTTTCACTTTTTGTTTCTCCTTATAATCAAGGAAATTATTTATTCCAGCAACATTTCCTTAGCTGGCCTTGTTGACTTCAATTTAATCTAATTTCAATTGGTGCTTCATCAAAGTTATATAATTTTCAGCCGCGTCTTAACTGATCTCCTGAAATTTAACTAAATTTGCTTGTTGAACAGGATCTTTTTTTGTAAAAACTCTGAAATAATCATAAGAACCAGTGATGCTATATTAATCCTTTGAAAGGTCCTTCATCATTTTTTCAATTTGATCCTACTGTTCTTAGTAAGTCAGAGGTGTGCAAGCACTTTCAATAATTTTCTTGTTGTATTGCTTCAACAACCTTTTACTTAACTGC
>ARYC01016910.1:0-25847 GCA_000711775.1 Oxytricha trifallax
GCTTTGCTCAGATTTGAGAAGTAAGATTTTTTATGGAAGCTGTTATGGTGTACTTTTCTTTTATGAAAACTTTGACATTGGAGAAAACATTGAAGTAGTCCCTTATCTATGTTATGGTGATTATACTTGATTCTTAGCTTGAATCCTCTGCTGATCATCAAGGATTTTGGGTTAAAGGAATACATTCTACTAATAATTTAGATGAGCGCTTGAACGCAATGAGCCATCTCCATATATATTATTAAGCCTGAGATTATTTAATTGCTGCTAGCTTATTTAATTGTTAAACATCTATTGAGAATGCGATGGTAGATTGAGAGGTTATTAAATAAGATTATTGCTGCAATCTTCATAACCCTTATCATGGGATTAAATCAGAAACTGGGCACCTTAATTGTTAGAACCAATGAAATTTGAATCGTAAGGATTTGGAGAATTGACTTTAGAAAAGCAAGGATTGGTCAAATATGGGGTTTTTGGTAGTTATTATTAGCTATTCTAGCTTTATCTATTCAAGTTGGGGACTGGAATCGAATCTCGTAATTAAACTAAGCTTTCTGTCTCCTAATCGGCTTATTAAGTTGGTTGCATCAAATCGCATACTAATTGTTGAAATTTGTTTGGAATAGAAGGATTTTCAGGATAAGCGAAGAATGCACTTTGATGAGCGTCTGTGTCGGTCAATCCTAGAACATTTGCATTATTTGGCTAGGAGTTTTACTCATCTTAAAGAGTGTCTTAAGATATATTCTTCATCTTATTCTATCTTCTGACTTTTGTTTGAATGACTCGATTCAGTTTAGGTTTTTCTGTGGTTAGAGTCAGCTTCATCTATGTTTAACTATTAGTTTACTTAATCCTAATGCTTAGAATCTTCATTTGAACTAGATCTCCTGATGCTATTCCTCTTCAACCTTTTTCTGGAAGTTTAGCCTTGTAAGGAACCTTATTTCTAATAACTTTTCACACTGGTTGATTTATGAGCTAGAGGAGCTACCGATAGAATGACTCATATTATTTTCTTAGTTTCCTCCTTAGCTGTTGTCTAACGAGTTCATATTCTTGGACGAGCAATTCGTTGCGTTATTATTAATCTAATCCTGATTATTGTTCAGCTGGATCTAGATGTTTGAGTTTCTATTATGGGGTGTCTGTGGGAATTGTTGATATGGGGTTTACTATTAAGAGTAGTTTTACTGCATAACAAAGCTGTTTTGCTGCGACTAATTACATAGTCCAAACTAATTGTTTTGAGACCCATAGTATCTTTGATATTGCTATAAAGCAGAAGACTCGTGCTTGATTTGGCTTAACTAACTTTGACTGGACCTGTTCTGAGAGTATTAATCGCTAGGATTATTAAGTCTCTTGCCAAGGATGCTCTCACGAGCCCCAACTTCACGAGTTTAAGATCTAAATAAATTTTAGAGAGAACTAACTTACTCTAAAGTTTGCTAAATCGTATTTTATTTGTAAACCAATTAAGGAAACAATTTGCTAAGCCTGCATATCATGGGATTTATATGAAAAGTAGACTCTTCTTTAGAGATATTTTTTGTGGTAGGCAACTCGATTGGTAAGAGAATTTGATTCTAAACCACATCACAGAAATCATCTTGTGAGAATGCAAATTTTGGTTTATATAGATGGCAAAGGCTGCTTAGCTTTTTAAGTTGATGCCATAAATTTCGTGGTCTCAATCGCGGCTTTTAAGTCTGAAGGAAGTTGAACGTTTAGTTGCTCGATATTGAATTACCTCCTATCAGTTAAAATCTCTCCAAGCCTAATTATGTTTATTTTCTTTTTGATAATACAAATTGGCATTCTACTGTATCATGGAACTATCCAATTATGCTTTCAGCATCGTATAAAAATCCTTGCCGAAGCTGAATAATTTTTATTGTAATCCATTTTAAAGTTAGCGAGATTGCTTGGTAAAGAGAGAGATGGTATCAGCTAGTTATAAACTTAAGTCGATAACTTGATAGGGATCGTATAGTTAGCTTCTTGGATCGATAATATCAGCTAATTTATTGCAATGAAAACCTAAGGTAATTAGTTAGTTAAAACAGTATACTTACTTGCACAATGAGAAGGGTCTTTCATTATGTTTGAAAAAGTTGTCAACTTCTCTTAAATATTGCTGATTGAGAGAATATCTTCAGGGCTTTGATTGATGAACTCAGTTGCTTCATTGTCTTCATCACTATAATCGATGTCGCTAGCATTTTCATAAGTGAGACAGCAGGTCTGAGTCTTTAAGTAATCTAATGAGCGTTTCAAGTCAGCAATTGCAAACGGCAACTCTTTGCAGGAATACCTATAGTAATTAATAATTTAACAAAACTTACCAACTGAAAAATCTCTAAAAGAATTCTCTTGCCAGAATGCGAGTGTCTGCTTATCCTCCTAGAATTGATAGCTATGGCTTTAAGTCTCTTATGCATTAGTAAATATTGATACAAAATACAATTTTACTTCCTGCGCGTATTCCAGAGTCTTTAGTCAGTTCGAGAATGAGATTATTGATCCATGTATTTTTACCATCAAAGTCCTTTATTTCAACAGGAAGTTTGGTTAGTTTGTTGTATCTATTGCTCATATATTAGAGTTGACCAAATTTATCGCATCTAATAACTACAAAGTGACTTTGAGGAATTTTATTGTCGCAGTTTTTAAAAAGCAGTTCGACGAATATAGTGCCTTTGTTCTTAAATAACTCTTCAAAATATGCTTTATTGCTTTTAAGAAACATGCAAAGACTTTCTACTCTGGTGAGATCTCTCTCAAAATATATCAAGTTACTGAATGCGAGATACTTTATAGCTCCTGGACTTATTGTCAAACGCACACCAATTCAGAACATCAATGAGAGGGAATCTTAGTGGGTTGAGAAAGTAATCATTTAAAAAGTAGTGAGGATGCATTTACAACAAACCACAGAGCATCATTGCAAAAGCTGTGGAGTTGGGAAACATAGGGGCATCATTGATAATAGCAAGCAAGCCCATAATTTCTGATAGATAACAATAGTTGCTTGGGTCCATTATAAGAGATCTTTTGAAAGTACTGTTCAAATTAAAAAAAATCATAGCCTTGCTACGCATCTGAAATGCATGCATCTTGTAGCTGAATTATTATTCTTAAAAGTAGTGTGGTGTGTACATTAGCCTGTAGCTTGTCTCCTCAAAGAAAGGTGATCCAGAAAATTTAATCTGTGCTTAAGGTTCCAATTATTGAGTGATATAGTCATAACAATCGAGGGCAAATGTTTTCATGCTCGATAGGATGTAAAGTTATGACTCTCTCATAGTTTTTTTATCGACCTTGACATACTCAAACCTTAGGTATGCATGGTCATCAGGATAATTTTCAAGAGCAGATGATCTGGAAAGCACACTGCCATCACTCATTTCTATGTTAGAACGTCTATCAAGAAACTCGAACGTCACAGTTTTATCTTTTTAAACTTGAAAAGTATTATCAGGAACCCCCAAATCCTTAGGGTTCTAGTTCATCAAATTTACTTGCTGGCTTTATCTCTTGGCTTCATCCTGTTGCTTTCTCTTTGCTTTTTGTTTCACTTTTTGTTTCTCCTTATAATCAAGGAAATTATTTATTCCAGCAAAATTTCCTTAGCTGGCCTTGTTGACTTCAATTTAATCTATTTCAAATGGTGCTTCATCAAAGTTATATAATTTTCAGCCGCGTCTTAACTGATCTCCTGAAATTTAACTAAATTTGCTTGTTGAACAGGATCTTTTTTGTAAAAACTCTGAAATAATCATAAGAACCAGTGATGCTATATTAATCCTTTGAAAGGTCCTTCATCATTTTTTCAATTTGATCCTACTGTTCTTAGTAAGTCAGAGGTGTGCAAGCACTTTCAATAATTTTCTTGTTGTATTGCTTCAACAACCTTTTACTTAACTGCTCATGATCCCTAATAAACCTTGACGATTCAATTAAGATTGGAATTTGCTTTAGCTCAATGCAACGATAAACTGATTGTGGATGTCATTCAAACGCTGCTGTGTGAATAAATTTAAAATTTGATAATGGCATGTCTAATCGTGCATTTAACTATAGTACAATTGCACATGATTTTGCTGCTCATAAACTTCTTAGTTGTTGGAAGCATCACCCTTTTCTTCTTTTGAATTTCATTGATAGAATTGAGTGGTGGTGTATTTGGAAGTGGTGGTATGTTTGTATGAGGAGTAATGACATTTTGATTTTTCTTGGCATAAGATTTTTTCTTTGATTTTTTCTTATTCTTAACTGAAGGATCTATTTGCAACTTTGCAAAAACTCTTTGCTCATAAGCTTCTCTGTTCTTAATGTGAGCATCATAAATAGTTTAGAATTAAGCATACACTGTTTTCAATTCAATTTCTGTGACCTTAAGCAAGCTTTTCAAAGTTTGATCAAATTTCATCATGGAAGATTCCTCATTATCTTTTTCCTTTCGTTTGTACACATGAATGATGCTTTTCTTGTCTTAAAAGATAGCATTGTTGACATAGTGCAACTTCTTGTTGATTTAGCATTGAGGAACTACCATTTTCCTAAATTCATCATAATCTGAGTATCGAGTTCCCAATATTTCATAATAGTTTTTAGAAATTTTCCCCTTATAATTCTTGAGTTACAATTATGCAGCTTTTGAAGGTTGAGTAACAAAGCAAGAGTAAGCCTTCTAAATGATATCAATCACATCATTATGAGGAGAGTCTTTTGAATCGTAAAGCTTCGTTAAGACTGTATTGATACACATGCTCCATAAATCATCGCACATCAACAAAAATGCCAACATAGAACCTTCAAACATCTTAGCTTTGTGTTGACCACTTTTATGAATAGTGAACAAGGTATTCAAAAGAATTGAAAAAGCGCTTGCGCCTCTACCATACATTTCTTATATTTGAGTAACCGATGTCGATTCAAAACTAAATACCATAGGAAAGTAAATCTTATAATAAGAAACATCAGCAGGCTCCTTAGAATTAGAGTGAAGATAACTCATTTTAATAAAATATATTATTATTTTAAAGAATACTCATAGATATTGTGATTTAGATTTATTAAAATTAAAATAAAAATGAACGCAGCTCAGAGATCCAAAAAATCAAGCAAGCAATCTGAATAACTATCGCAATCTTTGCAAGAGCTATCGCAACACTCGATCGTCAGCGACGATCATCTAAGCCAGCATTCATTTCAAAACATCAAGCAAAGTTGAATCAAGGTTTAAGATAAGCAAATTACAAAGTGGGGACCTGTGATTTTAGGAAAGAATTTCGTGCAAGTGATTGCTCCTGCAAAATATTCATACAATACAGGAACTCTCCTCAACTCTGGTGAGGTTCCTCCTCAAGTGGGTTCCTTGCAAGGAGGTTTGATCATATAGATGCCATTAGAAGGAATCGATGCATATTTGAAAGATGTTATAGATTTGAAGAGCTTGCTCAACGACGATTCACTCTGCTAATACCTTGAGCAGTTCTTAAATAATTTTCGCAAATCAAAGTTGGTAAGTAGAATAATCTAAAATTTAAGAATAACTCTAATCCAAATTATATTTAGATATCTGGATCTACTAAAGATAAGCAATCAACGCAATTGATTCAAACTGGACTTCTATCTATGATTTAAAATTCAAAGCAGCTAAACTCTAATCATCTTTAAGAAAGCAATCCCTATTTAAAGCCTCGAGAAGCAAAGCTTGCACATAAACGACTTGAGATAGTAAGAATATATATGGAAGATTAGTTGAAGCCAAAGTAAATTTCTAAGAAGTTGCGAGTGACAGCAGAGTTTGTATCAAGAACTGTTGAGAAGTTTAAGCATGAATTAAGAACTTAAGTATTGCCTCCTTAAGAACCTAAAAAATCTGGCAAGAGGAGGGAGAGAAATAATGAGCAGCTGGTTGCTGCAGTTGGCGAATGCATTGAGGAAGTTGGGATTTATCAATGCACTGGAAGAAATATACATAATAGATTGCAAGAAATGAAAACGAGTTCGCCATTATAGTATACATTCAAAGTGCCTTGCATCTCAACGATTCATAAAATTCTCAAGGAGTAGTTCATCTGAAGTTTGGTAAGACAGAAGCAGCGAATGTCAAATATAGAGATCCTGCTTATAACAGCAAGCGCCTGTGGGTGAGTCGACTGCTATCTTAGTTCTTAAGTGAGGATGCAGTAATTATATCAGTTGATGAAAGTAATTTCAGATCCGACTACTTGCCTCCTAAATAGTGGGCACTAAATCAAAAGAGCATTCTTGGTAAGAGGAAGAATAATGATAGCAAACTCATCGCAAGTAAAAATTATAGTAGAATCATCGCAAGCGATAAGGAGCTACAGTATGGAGAGATGCTGCTTGGCAAGTCGCAGAATCATGATTATTTCTAGTAATCGCCAAATGAAATGAATGCAGTTCCATTCATAAGAGCAAGCAATTTGCCTGCTTAAAATACTTCTCAAGGCATTAATATTTAAGCTACTGCTAAGGATTAGTAATCACCCAAAAAACATTCACTATTGCAGAGCAGAGCAAAGTCGATTTCTAAACCCCACTCTAGTAATAGTAGTTTGACTAAATTTGCAAAGCAATCTAATTTCAATAAATCAGCGAAATCATCAAGCAGCTCAAAAGTAAGCGATTCGATTGTAATTTTGATTGAATGATTTATAGAAGTAAGTAATTTTGCAAACTCCACCTCGTTAGTATCTGAAAGCAAAGCAGAAGCAGAATGAAAATTTATCTCCTATTCCTGAAGTTGAAGACAGTCCTCAAAACTAATCGAGTACTTTGAAGAAATTCAGAAATTTGAAGTTGCAGAGCACTGCAAAGAAAGTCACTTCAGATGATGAATAAATAAAACGAATTCATTCTGGGCTCACGCCATTGATTGACAAAGTTTAAAAATTAAGATTGCAATCGACTTTGAAGAAATCAAGCAGTTCGTTGATAGGCTAGAGAAAGAGAGAAGTAAATCAACTGACTCCGAGAAAGCTATCATTGTCTGTTTTGAGCAGCTCGAATATAGATGAGAGTAAGTATACAAGTTTCAATTTGGAAGTTGTGGAAGATGCAATAGGATGGTATATTATCGAAGAGATCTGTGATTGGTTGAGTCAAACTATACTTTCAATACTAGTATGAATCACTACTCAACTCTGTTGCTCATTAGAATAAAGGAGACGTAAGTCATTAGATGAATTCTTGGAATAATGCGATAACTTAAACCATTCAAAAGAAGATACCCTGAAGATATCTCTTGGATTGCATGGTTCCACTCTAAGGTTGTATGATTCCACCCCAAGGTTGTATGGTTCCAGATTGCATGAATCCATGTTTTATGGATCCAAGTTGTATGGGTCCAAGTTGTATGGACCCGCTCGCATATTGCATAGCTCCATATTTAGGTTTTATAAATCCAACTATTGCAAACTGAGTATGACTCTATCCAACCAATCTTATAATAAGCAGACTTCCATCCAACTTCTCATTTGGCAGTTGAACTATTGTTGCCAGAGCTAATCAACTTTACTTATAGATGACATTTCTCAAACTCATAGTCAACTCGAAGAATCCAAGGAGTATGATAAACCTCACTCAATGATGAGAGATTAATAGAAGCTTGACCTCACTTATAAGCCAATCTCTTAGCATCGACAGGAGATGCTATCCAATTTAGGCGATTATGGATAGAAAGCAAGGCAGTTGTCGATTGCAAAGCAAACTGTGAAAAGATAATAATATTCAATGAGTTTGATAGCTGCGATCGCAGTTGACAGAGTGGTCTCCACTTAAATAATTGAGGGAGGTTTTGATTCAGTGCTGTTTGAGAACTTTATATATCAGACGCTGAGAAGTATAAGAACTGACAAAGATTTGTGCAATAAGAAGGTGGTGCTCTTGATGGATAATTCTATCATACACAAATATTCAGAAATGCTTGCGACTGCTCGTCGCTTCAAAGTCAACGTTCTTTTCAATGCAGAATACTTACCCTGGCTCAACCCAATCGAATAGTTGTTTGCGCACATTAAGAAGAACCTCAAACAGCAGAACATTAATAGCAAGTAAGCATATTGCTCTTTAAAAATTATAGAGTGCAGCTTGTCAAGCGCATCCAAGAGATAATCAAAAATATGAGCGAGGATGATGTTAGAGGACTCTGGGCATTCAGCATAAAAAAGTGGATACATACTCTGAGGTATGGCTTTGTTTGAGATTCTACTCAAAACTTAGAATTGCACCTTAAAATTAAAATTCTATAAGTGCATATAATTCATGCATCATCAATACAACTGCAACTACTATTACTGCTGCTATTACTACTGCTACTAATACTGTCATCATAATCAATGCAAATATTTATGGGGATCCCTTGAATTCGCAGTTCTTACAAGTCTTCTCAGATATTTATGAATTCTTGGCAAGTATCATCCAATTCCACATGACTACACTCTGAATAGCAATTTTCTATCATCTCAGAGTGAAATTTAGAGGAGTTGAGCAACTTTGGCTATAGATATTAAAATCTCGCTTTAAATACAACTATTTCAAGAATTGCATAATTATGCGAGGGAGGAGATAAACTAAGAATCAGACTTCTCGTATTTTTAAGAATGCAGCCATAATCTAGCAAATTTCCAACTTCTGCTAAATTGTTTTGATCAACATCCTTTTATAGGCAGTGCTGCAATCAAGAACTCTAAAACCTCGCAATTTATGACAGCATTGACCAATATCATAGATTTTCGAGGTTTTTTGACCACTCTGCTCAAAATGGGATTTTGGTCACCATACTTTTGCGAAAAGTGACTAATAATGCAAAATTCAGACTAAAGACCTAGATTTTTCAAATTTTTGACCAGCTTTCCCTAAAATGGTCATTGTCACAACAAATCTGGGGTTTTGGCCACTATTTTTGACAATTTTGCTCGATCAATGCATTTTGACCACTTTATGGCCATTCTACTAATATATGACAGACATAAATAAAGACATATCAATATTAGTCAAAAACTGAAAATTTAGGGGTTTTGACAATGAATCTCCAATTTGGTCATTTTAGAAAGTATAATCAGAAAAATTCTCAATTTTGACAACAAGTGCATGTAAAAGTGACCACTTTGTAATAAAAACTAGCAATTTGACCAATTTTCGCAAATAAGACTAATTACACATTACATTAGCAGTAAATATTTATATAATTAATTTTGTATTTTAATTTTCACAATTCCCCGATTCGAATGTATTTTATCAATATTAAAAAATATAAAATAAAAGAAAATCAAAAGGGAAAAGCAAGTCTTTTAACTAATACTTAAATTTAAACAAAGATTTTGAGACGCCTCTTAGGTCAAAGATGTGAATCTTGAATAAAGAAAAAAAATTAATTTTTTTTTGGATAAAATTATTGCAGATAATCTATCATATGATGAGTCTGATAACCTCTTATTTTTAGTCTCCAAAATATACTTGAATAAACTCTAAAACTAAATAAGAAGTTAGTATTTTATTTCAATCAATTATTGTAGGTTCTTACAAGAAAATATCCATTCAAAGTACTGCTGTGCTTACTTTATTGAAAGCATCATCAGCTTCTATGTTCTAATCAAATTCTGAGGGAGTGATATTCTTTTAAAGTTGAGGTGTTTGAGGGAATCTGCAGTCCTTAAATTTTCCTGTAAATCATTAGTATTTGATTAGGTGCATTGAAGCTTATATGACAAATTCAAGCAAATGCCAATACCTACAAGAGTAAAACAGCTGGATCATTAATTTTGTTTGATATAGGGTATGAGGATCTTCCCACCTTGAGTCAGAAACAAAAAGGCGTAGCAATTGTTCAAGAGCTTGGACTGGAGCTCCAGCAAGTTCATCAATTTCAACATCATGGCTAATTAATTCAGTCAAAATAAGATAAAAATTGTGAATATTTTTTTTATTAAAACATTGAAATTATAAATAAATCATTTTCCAAATATATTTATAATTATTTTTTAAATACTCAATTGATTTTATAATTTATATAAAATATAAGCTCAAGTGGTAAATTTTAAATTTTACAACTTGAACCCAATTATTATTTTATTAAATTAAATTTAAATTCATATATTAGTAATTTGAAAAATATTTTTATAGAAAATGTTATTTCTTTTCAACCAAAAAAATGAAATAAATTTTATTAATAGTATTTAATTTTATCATAATTAATTATTTTTATCATTAAAACTAAATTACTTAAAAGATAATCCTAGAAATGCTAATATAATTAATGAGCTGAAATTTCAAAATTAAATAAGTATTAATTCTTAAATTAACAATAAAACAAATTTATTTTTTAAATTACTCATATTTATAACTTGAAATATTTAAGATATATCGAGTAAGAATAATATATATATTTCTATATACTTAAGGATTTTTATATTCACAATTTTTATATTATATACTACACCCTATAATCGGTCCTGGAATTTTATTCCACTGCTGATGGTCAGGGGCTCAGCCAATAATGATAAAGAATGGAATTCTTATGGTTGAATCGCGATATTACATGGGGAAACTTACTTTAAATATAAGAGCTCTTTGACAAGCTCCACAAAATTGAAGAAGAGTTTTAGCAAATTCCATCTAATCAGTATATATTTAAGTGTCTCATCTTTATGTTATAAAGTAAATTGCTATCATTTCGCAAATGTAAAAATAGAAGTTGTGGCCGTTATGTGGTATCTTTAATAGAATTAGCTATTAATTGGACTTATTTTCATTTCATTTTATTCCAGCTGAATCGGGATATCGACTGCAAAAAAGTTATGATGATTTAATCAAAATTCGAATATTAAAATGTTTAATAATTTAAATCAGGTGTCCAATAGAAAGTTAAAATCAGATCCTTTAATTAAATATTCTAAATTTCTTATTAATTTAAATATAAATTACAGAAATGAGGCCATGTATACAGTAAAATCAGAGCTGATAAAGGAAATTCATGACAGACTGGTGATCATCTCCAAGTACTGAGGGCAGATCAGGATCAAGAAATTTATAAAAAATAATCTGAAGAAATTTATGATTGTAGAAATTAAATTAACATTAATTAGAAATACTTAAAAGTAAAAATAAAATGAGTTTCTTTTATAAATTATACATCTTCTTCATTGTCATCTTCCTCATCATCAACATAGTTTATTTTGTGGTAAAGTCCCTTTCTTTTGTCCCCTTGCGAAGAGCTGGTCTGCTTACACTTCAAACCCTACATATATTAACTTTTAATATTTTTTATCTATTTTTCTATTTTTAAATTACAATTCCTCTATTCCTTTGACGGCAGATTGTAGGAGTTGGAGGCCATACATGATGGCCTCGATGATGTTGCGATGATATGGTCCAAACGACCAGTATTACCCATACTTTCAAGATTAAGCTATTGTAGCAGCAAGATGAGGAGAACAACAAGAAGATCAGCACCAATTAGTACAAAAACCAGACTTACATCGTCATGGCGACCATGATCAAGAAAGCACTTTAATGGTACGTAAAAAATGGCAGACGCAAGGTCATAGGAACTCCAAGAATCTACAGCAACAACCCAAAGGTTTCCTTGGCAATCATGTGCTACTTCAAAGACTCAGTGAAATTGAATAATTTGCCAGATACTAGAAATTAATCAGGGGTATTCTTATAGTATTATATTATAATATTACTAATAAAATAATTAAAGCCACATTTTATCCTAAACATCATATTAATTTGAGATAGAGTATGAATTAAATTATATAAATTAAAATACAATTAATATGAAATTTTCTTTTATTATTTAAGTATTTTAATCAATAATATTGAATTCATTTAAATATTTTTTTATAGTGATTGATATATAATATAACAATGATGATAAATAAAAATAATAAAATCTAATGTTATTTGTAAAACATAATATCAATTAAAATTTATAATCACACTCCAACTCATGTTATTTCTTAATATTAGCTTATTAGTAAAAGAGTGCGATTTAATTACTTAAATTAAAAATATATAAATAAATACTCTAGTGAAATGTTGATTATTATCAAATGCTTTAAACCTTTTTAAAATTTACTCACTGTTTTAAGAATAAAAAGATCAGTTAACTCAAATAGTGGCACAAGAATAACATCGAGTGTTTGAATAAGGCAAAGATGCAAATGGCCGGCAAATAGAAGATGACCAGAGAAGAGGGGAGATATTACTAGAGGATCTTAAAAACGATGAATTAGTAATAATTAAAGTTAATTACATAGAGTTTATTAATTATATTTCCCCTGACTACTTAAAATACAACTCTGGGGATTTTAACAGAGGAATCAGCATGGATGATGAAAGAATCAAATCATAGATTAGATAGATAGACTAAACATGAAAAAATAGTGATTTTACTCATTAGAGTGTTCATTTATAATCTAATTAATTAACAGATTAAAGGGACGCTAGATTTAATGAATTAGAATATATTATAATCTGATTGACGATATGCAATCAAAACCCCAAAACCCCTTCAGTAGTTTGATTGAGTTTTTGATTGATAAAAGTAGACTATTAGTACATAATTTATTAGGGTTTTAATAGGGTTTATGTAGGGGTTTAATGTTTAAATATTAGTAATTTAAGTGAGTATAACAAGCGAGTTTTTAAAATAATTCACACAAACATAAGCTTAGAGTCATGTGGCAGTTCTCTGAATTATATCTTTCTAAGTTGATGTTTGATTGTCTCTATTGTTTGTTAATTCGCTTAGCTTGGCTTGATAATAGTTGAGTATGCAAGTTCTCTGAGACCTCTATTTAATTTATTTTTATCGAGATATTGTTTGATTCTCTGCTTAAAATCTCCCTCACCCCTGCAGCTAAAGTAATCGTTTCTTGGCATGTCGCTCTCTATTATTATTACTGCTAGAGCCTAGATATCCCATTAGTTGTATCCATCTCTCCAATCCTCTCTCTCTCTCTGGGAAATATCCAGGAGTGCCATATAAATTTCCTTATGCAGAGGCTTGCACTCTTTGAGCTCTGTTGAAGTCAATAATATAAACTCTAAGAGGCTGAAAGTTCATCATGATGTTCTCTGGCTTTAAGTCTCTATAAACATAACCAAGCTTGTGAAGCTCTTCAATCCCCTCAACTATCTGCTATACAATCTAGCTAATTTATCTCTAACATCTATTGTCAGATAAGAATTCTCTGAAAGTCATTTCAAGTAAAGAAAGCCTGAAGGCTACATGATCTTTACCAAGTAAAATACCATCAAGCTAGATGATATGCCTGCACTCATTTAACTTTGCCTTTAAAAAGCATAAAACTCATTAGCAAATTCCATTTGGAACTTGTCATCAGCAAGGAAATAATTGAAAGGATATATTATAAGCATATTAGTCATCAGTAATGACTCTCTTCTCTATTTTATCCTCAAGAGTGAGATAGCTTTCTAGGCAAGAATCAAAGTCAATAATTTAATATAGGAATCTTCATTGCCTCTATTTTAACCATGATTTTATTGATCTCAGAGACTAGAAAGTTCTTGACTGCTTTCTTCATTCTAACTTAATTCTAGACTTCAACTCTAAGAGACTCCACTGGGTTTCTTGATCTTCTCTTTTAGAGGAATCTATTCCCTGTAGGTTCATGAATAAAGACAAAACTTTAATTGTGCTTTTTCTTTAAGTGCACTTTGAGGTCTCTAGTATGAGAATATGGCTTCTCAGACATACTTCCCATCTTTCTTTTAATGCTTGAGATATAATCTTGGCATATTGTTGTGTAAATCTCTCAAGTGTCTCTTATAAGTTGACTTGTAAGGGAAAACTTTATTGTATTCTTTGCATTAATAGTCAACTTTGGCTGGTATTTATTAATGCTCAATGGCGGGTTGTTTAACCCCCTCCTCAATAAGCACAGCTTCTATTATGACCTCCAACTTAACTTATATTTAAATCTCAAAGCTAGACTGGTCAAAGTTGTCATAAGTAGGCTCCCACTAAGTACAAGCGTCTCTGGTCTCTACTTTTCTTGGATGCTAGAATGTTAACTTTTATTGGCTTGATCCAAATAATGCTGCTCTTCTTAACAGGTTAGCGCTCATTTTAGTTTGCTGATATATTTTATTATAATAATAATAAAATATACCGAGATAAACTATAATAGTAGAGTATAAGACACTCTGGTAAATTCTTTGCTGAGAGGTAAGAAAAATAAGTAACCATAAAAGACTGTAAGTTGACATATTTTATGAGAACTTTATACATTTTAGTAAATTAAAATACTCCTGATGAAGTTTTGTTTCTCTAGGAGGTACTCCAAATCAAGTTTGAACTTAATTTGGAGGTAAAGTTATTAAACATTTTATATTTAATCTGCTCCTAATTAAGTTTTAACCTTAAAATTTAACTCCTTATAAAGTTTGAACTTAATTTGGAGGACCTCCTAAAATAATTAAACATTATTAGGAGCAATTTAATGGAGATAGATTGATAAAAATGGAAATCAATCTGTGAAATTTGGAGCAAGCTTTTCAATGCTTCTCCTCATATCTTTTCAAGGTTGAACTCCAGTAGGTCCTCCCTATTAAGTAATAAGATGTTAATAAACTTAGAATGGATATCCATAATTTTAAATTTCATTAACATTTCTAGAAAGAGGAAGCAAAATGGAGTCTATGAATGATGCAATGAAAGAATTTAATCTCTAGATTTAATAGGAAAATTTCGAAGTAAAGAGGACCTTTATAGATATATGGTATAGCAAGGTAAGTTCTTAAGTATAATATATAAATCCATTATAGTTGGATTATTCTTGCCGATTTAGGAGGGAACTAAAATCTCATTCTTAAAGGCCTTACTGAGTGAAGAGAAAATAGCTTTTAAGTCTAATGAAATTAGGATGATAGAGATACCTAACTACCCTGAAATATCAGTGACAAACCTATATGACGATGCTATGAGTGATCCAGTCGTAGCTCTCTACCTTCCATCAAAGCTACAGCTCTCTAATAAGTTGCCAGAGAGAAACTTCTTCCTTGGTGTTCTTGCAACTCTGAAACCTGAGTACTTAAATGAAGTTATTTAAGAAGCTCATAAGAAACGCTACAGCATCTCTCCTGAAGAAAAGAGAAGCAAGGTATTAAAATAAGTAACACATGGCTCTAGGAACTTCAAAAGCATCCTTTCATCTCAAGTAAGCTTAGCCTTCTAACTTTATAGAAAAACCTGGTACTGCTATATACTTGATGAAAGAGCGCAGCAAATTAAACAGAGAGAGAAAGTCTCAAGTAAAGCATGAGTTGAGTAAGATACTCTTCAAAGATTTCTAAAAGCCAGACGAGATGAACATAGATGCAGGGGTTGGCACTAAGAGAAGAAACATGGGCTCAAACAAGCCTTAAGAGGAAGAAAAGAAAGAGAAGTTAAATCCCTTTACGGGCAAATTTAATATGTGAACTTATTCATTCGTTTAAATCTAAGACTTATTTATAACACAAAATCTCCCTTCTCTTGCCAAACTTTTGCTTTATCATCGCTGACTCTTTTAGCAGCACTCTTAATAAAGTCTACAGTATCTATCTTCTAGTCGTGCATCAAGTGATAGAGTAGAAGTTTCTTGTAGTGGCCTTTCAATTACCCCAAATTTAATTCAATTCCATTGAATTGAGGACTGTAGGGAACATTAAATACAGGTGTTATGTTTTATCTTTCATATTCCTTCCTTGAGTCTTTAGTTTTATGAACTGATAAGTTATTAACGAACAGAATAATCTCTTTTAGTCAGCGTATTTGTCTCTGAGTTATTGCCAGAACTTAATATATTATTCAGTCTTTATAGAACGAGGGTGAATAACAAAAGTCTCGAGGCCACTATCTTCACTTATTCCACCAAGTTTTGCATGAGTTTAAACCTTAACCTTTTAATCATATACTTCATATTACTATACCTCTTGTACCAAGACCTTGATATAAATGTATTGAATGTAAATACAGCTTCATCAGCGTGTATAAACTTTATATTATACTCTTAAGACCACTGCATTTAATCAAATATATAATTTAAATTAGTCTTATAAAATGGAAACTTAAAGTCAATCACTCTCTTAATGCGACTGACTGTCTTGTAAGATATTCCGTTCTTTTTACATATGTTAGCTATCGATTAAGATGATATGTGAAGCTCAGGAAATTGGCGATGAAACATCACAGCCCTCTAGGATAGAGAGAAATGAGCCCAGTATTTAAGTGTCTTATCATTAATAAGATATTCAATATGATGCTGCTAAAACTTTAAGGGTCACTTAGGCTTAGAATTAAGATGCTATCTCTTTAAATTCAATGCTAATAGACAGTGAGACCTCACAGTTGCTGATGATTTATGGAGTAGCCTTGCTATAGACGTATAAATCAGAACAGGCTTGAGTTATTCACTATATTCATCACATCCATATCGCAACTAAAACAATAAATCTATATACTCACTGTAATAAACTGACCCCAAACCTCGCATATACTCACTTAAAATACTAATATTTAAACATTAAACCCCTACATAAACCCTATTAAAACCCTAATGAAGTATGCACTAATAGTCTACTTTTATCAATCAAAAACTCAATCAAACTACTGAATGGGTTTTGGGGTTTTGAATGGTAAGGACCGTTTAAATAACTATTTTTATTACTCATGATGCTTTTAATTTACTCTAATAATTTAATTAATTACAAAAATATGCTAAAACTATGATTAGATACTTAGCATTAAATCCAGCTACTCTCATCCAAGTCAATTCACAAAACTTGAGTACACTTTTCTTATATTTACGATATTAAATTGAAATTAAAATTAATTAGTAATAATATTATAATAGCAATAGTAATAATATCAATTAAAACAAAAAATCTAAGATAAGAAATTTAATCTTTACATGTTCCTTTATCAATATCATCATTTGCATATTTATATGCTTCTTCTTCGTGTTTTCCTGTGCCTCTGTTAGTATCTGTCTTCTACTGTCACTGCTCTTCCCAGATCCAGCCTCTGTAATAACCCCATTTTTTAATATCTTTTATATAACTTAAATTTTATGTTAGAGACACTGCAAATACCGCTTCTGATTATTTTTATTTTTGATCATTACTAATATACTTTAGTTTAAATTTCACTTTATTCCAAAAAATCATAATTATTTGTGCAAAAATCTCTACGTTCAAACGATTAGGTGTTATATTCTATACGAAATCGTAAATCTTAGAAGGTTTCTAGGAATGCTCTTGAGCAGAATTGGATAATACTGATTTTACATTATGAAATTTAAATATATCATTCCTTAACCTTTCTTCGCTACCAAGAAAGATTTATTTCAATGAGAAGATTGTTTTCTCTATCCTGGATAGTGAATCCCAAATTTTGTCAGCTTTAACTACTCACCTTTATCAACTTTATTGCATCCATGGATCTTTAGGAATTATCTCACTGAATCCTACTTTTAATTTATTATCACAGAGTGAAATTGCCTTTCTCTTATATAAGGTGCATCGAAAGTGAAAGAATTCACTTGTGTGAGTGTAAGGTAGGTTAACTCTTACTTCAGTTCCTATCGGAATCAATAATAATTACCACCCCGTATATTTTGCCGTGAGCTTTCATATTATCTTTTGCTATATGTTGCCTCATTTTTAATTCTTGCACTAACCTTGGAAGATGACAAGATTTGCTAAATTCTTATAATTAAGTTTGCAGCCTTTGTCTTGCAGTAAAAACCTCCTGACTCGATGGTGCCTTATATGTAACTATTGCTTGTCATTTGTAAATTTTAAAGTGGTTTTTAGTATCTTTTCTTTTTATCATGGCTTCATGGTTATTTTTATCTTTGTATTTTAGTTGATGCCAATAACATTTGAAGTTCCAGTCAAACTATTTCTTGCAGTTTAAGCATAATTTCTTTAGCTCAAGTTGAATTGAACTGTTCTCTTTGTTTTCCTCTTGATGTCTTTGACTGAGGTGATTGCGTATTGAAGACCTCACATCGTATCACTTATAGCAGTTGGCATGGAGTTTTAATTATTGTGCATTCTTTTTAGCATAGTGCTTCTATCCCAATTTTTGTTTTATCTTATTTATTTTATTTCACACTCTTATAATTTAAGCACTAATTTGTTTTATTTTAAATTTTGACAATTTGCACCTCAACAAGAACTAATGCGTCAAATGATGTAATTTATTATATTATAATTTAAGTTATGATTATGATTCTTAAATAATATTAGCAGTTTTATTATTATTGTACAACTTCAGGAACTTCTAAAATTCTTTTTTATAAGAGCATGCTATTAAGATTATCTAAATTCCTTTAGATTATTAGCTTGTCTTATTAACCAGAATATTTTAAAATTGACTCAAAACTCTTAAACAGTTCTCTCAATCATAGATGGCGAAAAAATATTCAATAAAACAAACAATCACTATAACTTTAAACTCTAATAAACTTAGAGTAAGAATAAAGAAATCAATCTATACAATTAAATTATAAATAATAATTATAATAAAATGCTTGCATCTTGAGCCTTGTAATTTACTCCCCAATAGACGAATATAATTTAAAATCATGTTTAATAAATGCTCTTGTGTCCTCTAAAAACTTAAATAAAGCTTTTATGATGCTGTAAAGCACCCTCAGATATAAGTAAATTCGAGAAGAATTGTTAAAAAGAAAAAGCAAAAAATTTAGAAAGCATAATAAAATTAAGAATTATTATCTGAAGGAGTTTTTCAGAAGACAGTAAGAGGTAAATGATTATAAATGAGTGCTATTAAACTCAAATCATCCGATCAACTAAATATAATTAGTTTGGTTAAGTGCTTATAACAATATTTTAAAAATTATAAATTGCTTAATTCTGGTCAGTAGATATGCACTAGATTAAGTGTGAAAAATTTCTGAAATCAATGAATTAAATTAAGGTTAATTTAAATATATCAAAATATCTATAACTTTTGATTTAGTAATAAAAACATATTTTAAATAACTTAAATGTAGAGAAAAAACGTGTGGGGCCATAATTTCCGAGTAGAACTAAAACAAAAGTTAAATCCAAAACAGACTTGATAAATCAATTTGAAATACAAGTGTTAGCTTTCAATAATTTATATTGTATATAGAGGGGTACTTTTACCTGCAGATAACCGATTTTTGAAGGACTTCCTCTCTTGAACTAGAGCTTGAAGAAAGCGGCTGATGTCATAATTTTAAATGTTCCTTACTATGTGAGAGCTCTCTGCCAAAAAATTATTTTCCTAAGTTAAGGAAGATAATAAAATTTTGAAATTTCATGAACTACTACTACTCAGATTAATAAGGGGAACCTAAGAGAAAATATTTCTAGTCTGATATCCAATGACCAGGCTATGTTTGGTATTGCATTTATAAAAAAAGCCAACAGAATCAAAAACGCTAGCGATGAGAGGATGAAATAAAAGAGAAAATATTTTTAAGGACAATTTTTTTTAAAAAAACTTATCCTAAAAACCATTTTTTTCTAGTAATTATTGAAATGATTGATTAATGGTTTAGACTAAGGGGTAAGATTTAACAATTTTAAAGCTGAGATCAAAATAAGTATAATAAGCAAAATCAACAATACCAACACCCTAATATATCCTAAATTTTTGTAGGATTCAAAGCTAGCGCTAAAGACTATAGTCAATTATCTTAGCTTGCTAACAATTTAATAATATCTTATAAAATAAGCTCTAAGGAGCCATCAGGGAATGTTGAGTTTGAATAATTTTATATATATGCATTAATAATAAATAATATAATCAACTCAAGTTGCAATTATTTTTAATTAACAATATTATAATCATTTCTCTACACTTTTTTCTTATTGTTAAAAGTGGAACTAATTCTATCTAGATCTTGATAATTTTCTTGATGTTGCCAGAAGTTTATATTAAAGTCATAATATAAGATTATTTTCCTGTAATTACTTAAACCTTTTTAAAAGACTCTCTTATTCAATTAAATTCCGCTGAGTATGTGGAGTTGAAGAGACAAAACCAGTCCATTAAGCATATTTTATACAGAACTAATCTATTATGATGCGATCTTAATTTGTCCATAAATAAGGACCTTTTAACTTTTGTTTCGATAGTTTGGGTCACCGAGGAATACAAGAACATCATTTGATTTTATTAATCGCTTTTTAATAAGATAAAATTCTTAACCAATCTACGGGTTAACTTCTATTATGGCAGATTATGTTCATAAAGTTGTACCTTCCTTTCAAGCTTCTTAGTTCTTTCCTTTGAGAGCCCACTTTGCTAGTCACTGAATAGGGTTTAAAAATTACCTCATCTATATAAATTATTTTTTTTTCATGTTCAACCGTAGCAAATAACTTGTTGGTTGTGCTTGATCATCTAAGTTCATTAATCTCTCTTATTTTGTTTAGCTGAATATCTATATAAAGAGTGCATTTACTTAAACTTAATTACTGAAATTTTGTAAAGCTTGAAGATGTAGCTCGGGGTAATTCTTACTCTGTAAGAAATCTTCTAAGAAAAACAAGCAGTTGGCTTTGAGAGTTTGTATCTTTCTATTTTTGAGGGTTAATTTTTTGTCGTAAGTAATTCAACAGCTCATCCCTCATGCAAGAAAGTGAGTGGCAGAGTATTAAAAGGCTTGTAACAGTATTTCCTGATCTTTGACAAAGATATCTTCAAAATATAGATTATACTTTATATTAGCAAACTAATTTACTAATATTTTCAGGATACTTCGTGCCTTAACTTAACAGTCTAGCATTATCTAATTCAGAAAGACCACTTGCTAATTTCCCCTTTTTCATTTTGAAAATATTAGTTATTATATGTATTATATATTAATTGTTTACTAAATAGTATTTTCATTTATAAATTTTCAATATTTTATAAAATCTATTATAAAATCAGGCAATTAAAACAACTAGCAATATAATTTGAATTATCTAGAACTATAAGAATATTGTTACAATATAAAATTGCACAGTTAGTGGGTACGAAAAAAAAAGTTGAGAACGTATTTTCCGAGTTAATTTCCATAGGTAAAAAATATTGATCATTCGTATTCCCACAATAATCTCACAATAAATCTCTATTTTAATTATGATTAATAAGGGTCAATTTTGTTATTATATATGGATAATCTGAATCTATGTACAATCCAAATATTTATTGAATTACACTTTTGGAATCCAAAAATATAATCCCCCAAAAATTACTTTGTTTATTGTGAAATAATAAATAATAATTTGCTCGATATATTATTTAACACCATTTAAATGTATATGTACAGGCCATTTAATGATAATGAAATTTACAATAGACAATTAGACATAGATTTACTTTAAAATTAAAGATCTCTAAAGAAGTAAAAAAATTAGGTATAGTTTTTTATAGATTTTAGTTTCTGTTGTCAAAGATTTAATTCATGGGAATGCGAATGCTATAAAATTTGCATGAAATGAGTTTAATAAATTGTTTAATTTGAATAAATCAATCATCCAAGAAATTATTCATATATTATAGATTTCAATGTTAGGAAGTCGAAGAGTTGCATCTTTGGCTTGATTAAATTTGTAAAAATCTTTTTAAATATAGAGTTATTAAATGTTATAATCATAACAATTATGATTGTGATAGAGAAGGTAAAGCAATTTCATTTGATGTAAGTTTTTTTCAATGCTGAATACATTGTTAAACATCTTTTCAATAATAAATAGCAGATATATACTAATAATTCAATCCTAGCATGCTTATTAGGCATGCAAATTGTTCAACTCTAACAAAAATGTTATGTTGATAATGCTTCTAAAAATTGCTAAGAAATTATTAAATGAAATGATTTTTAAAAATTAGTTCTTTATTTAACCTAACAAAAACTTGCCTTATGCAATGAAAGATAGAGAAGAAATTGATTTGAGAACAGGTTCAAGTTTTATATAGCTACAAACTCTTAGCTTTATAGATGTATTATTTAAGAATAATGCTGGTTACAAGATATTAAGCTATGGTTTTTTTAAATAAAAATCGTATAGCCACGATAAAAGTGTTTAGTGTACTTCAAAAATTAATAGTATAATTTATCATGCTTAAGAATGAAGATTAGATGAAGAATTTATACTATAATATAAGAAGTGTAAAACTTCATAGGAGACTTATATGCTTAATTCTAAAATGTATTCCAAACAAATTAATGAAAGTAATGATTGTTAGTTATTAAATTTATATTTTTATAATTCTTGCGAGTTTGTTGTCAAGGTGTCGTAGAGAGTTTGACTTCCTTCGTTATCATTGAAATCATAAACAGTCCTTTATCCTAACAGTAAACTGTTGCGTCAATAACAATTAATAAGTTTTTCGCATTTAAACCTAGCCCATTGAGTCTTATGATAAATTATTAAAAAAACTGATTAAAAATTCCTTTATCACAATTTTATTGAATAAAATAATTAATTATTTAGTAAAAAGAGATCTATACCTTAATTGCGCAGAAATCATACTCTGGTGTGAATCATTCTATTTTTATACTCATAAGGTAATAGAAAATAATTTAATCTCCTTTTCCATTTTAATGTTCTGACCTTAATGAAATGAGTTTTAACTTTTTTGCTTTGTATTTAAAATTTTGATTATGGGATAGGTGATGCTAGGATTGACCGCTTTTTTACTGATTTTTTGTATCATAACTGTCCATTCGAATACGCCACATCAAGATTTATGGTTTGATTTAATTTAAAATAGTTAAATGTATATTAAAATGATATTACTCTTTACTTATTTAACTTTTTTAATTATCAAATAATCGATTTTGTTTTAATTCACTCTTTCGTCAGTTTTTCTTTAAATAAGCTTTACATTGATCTTCTTTAAGATGCTTTTTCTTACCAAAAACAGAAAGCCGGTTTAGCAGCAGTTCAAATATTTTCTCTCTTGCTTTTTTTTAATTTTGCTCATCATTTTCTTGTTATGATTCAAATAGCCTTCTAAGTTAATCGGCATTTTCTTTCTATTTTTATACTGGGCTATCAAGTTTTGATTTTCTGACTAAGCTTTTAAAAGTCCTGGGAGCTTTCTTTAATATTACCCAAGATTTATTTTAGGTTCTTTAGTCTTAGTCTCCTTTTTTGTTCCTTTGTTAATTTCGACTTATTCTTTCAAAATATTTTTCACACTTGTCTTTTTCTTTAGGCTGCTTCAAATAAAAGCCCAAATTTGGTATCACAATAGGCATAATTTAATCTATAAGTTCAAAAGGTTTAATTATAAAATTCTGTTTAACGATCCTCTAAAAAAAGGTACTTTCATAAAAGAGGTTAGTTAGGTTATCTTTTTTTTCATAGAAAAATTTTGCCTTCGTAATTTATATATTGCAATTGATTTTTAAAGCTATACTAATTTGGACTTGAATTCTTTTATTTAATTTTTTTTAATTTATAATATCCGAACCTTACATGATATACAACTTTGGCTAAACCTCTACCTTAAAAAAAGGACTTAATAGAATCAAAGGATTGATGCATTAAGGGAATCTCTAGCATATGATATAATAAATTTCCAGTCTTACCACCCATCATCATCTCTGCACCATTTTTATTGCACTTGCATCATCTACAAATTTTATTGATTGCAATGAATTTTTATTACATTTTTCCTATTTTTTCTAAACTCTTTTATTTATTATCTTTTAAACTATCTGTATCAAGATGTTTCAAATAATTTTATTCTTATAATTTTCCTGAAAATCATTAACTACCCCTATTTCATTTAATGTTACATATTTATAAATTTTTGCTTATAATTCACTTAAAAGTTGTCCTTAATTTTACCAATCTTTCGAAGAACAATGCCAAAATACCCTCATGTTTTAGTTAGTGTTTCTTAAAGAAATTCAAATATTTATTTCTTTCCTTCCGTGATTAATCTCATTTCCTTTTCCATTTAAACTCTGAGGATGATTATTGAATATCTACTCCAATCTCTTCACAGGTATTGATAATTATAAAACTAATAAAGCAGACTTGAGCTTTATTTTCTTAAACATTAGTATACTATTGCTCTTAAATCTTTTTAATATATAAAGACAAAGACGATTGTAAAAATTATTATTATTTTGAATTAATGATGATATAATTTGAAACTCTAATAATATACTCTTCATTCTCTTAAGCATATTGCTTATTTAACTAACTTTATTTGATGATTTTCTCAACCGTCGGCAGTTTTATGAAAGTGCCGACGGTTTCTGCTAAAATTTAAATTTTTCAAAAAATTTTATGGCTTAATAATTAAACTATTCCCAAATCACAATTATAGTTAGCTAAGTTCAGGGTTCAAAATTCCATATAGTTTTTACTAATCCTTAAGGAAGTATTTTAATCTTGAAAGAATAGTTAAAATTATATAAATTTAGCTATTAATAAAAATTGCCTGGAATATTATTCTTTAATATAGAATTCATATTTATATACATAATCTGTAATGATTGTTATAGATCCTTAAGGATTAAAGAAATTTATTAGGATAATTGAATCCTTAATCTTCATAATTTTGATAAAAAAGCAATTACATTTAATGTATCATTATATTAAATAAACTGAATAATAAAAAAAACGCAGCAACCGTCGGCACTTTAAAAACTGCCGACGGTTGAAAAAAATAAAGCTAATTATATTAAACATTATTATATTAATCATATATTACTCTAGATCATTTTACTTAATATTAAACAAAGTATGAACCTAAATATAATTGAATATAAGTTTTACCCACGTCATGGTTTTTATAGAATGTAATCATAAATAGTGGCAATAGTGCCATTATCATTTTAATCCATAATATCAATTAATTCAGAGAGTTATTGAATAGTGCTTAGTAGTAGGTTTTGCTAATTTCAAGGAGTTTTAAGTAATATAATCTCTTATTTCTAAGGTTTAGAATACTAAGTATCGAATGGATATTTTTGATTTTAGCTATCAGGTCTTGAGTTTCCAGAAAATTCTCCAATCTAAATTTTAACAAGTGTTTCCTAATTAACGACATCTTTAAAAAAAAAAAGCTAAGATATGCCTGCTGATATTACCATATACTTTCATACGATTTGGGGGCAAATTTATATTATAATGAAATTATTGATATTTAAAATTCAACTGACTAATTAATATATAATTCATAGGTTTATTTTTTATTTTATAAATTGATCTTATCTATTTTTTTAAAATAAACTATAATGAATGAATAGGAGGAGGAGCCTTATTATCGTACTCTCAATCTTTTTATTAGCCTCTCCATAATTTATTAATTCCAATAATTTCTTAGTAAACTCTGAGCAGTCTTTATCATAACTTAATTATTTTTAAATTATAATAGTGGGATGATACAATTAGTCTCCGTTATTGTATAGGACATAAAAGCCTCTCTATACAAATCTTCCACATATTCCATTGAATGATGTTATAAAAAATCTAGCTTCTTTGATATCAACTTCTGGGCCTCTGTTGTTTTTAGAGGAGTTAGTCTTGCCCTATATTTTTGTTTTTATTATTAAAAATATCTAATTCATCAACTTATTTTTAACTTTTATACAGAAATTTAATATTATCAACAAGATCCGATCGGTTTTATAAATAATTAAATTCACATTCTTAGTTTTAAAATCAGTAGCTATTCTACCCTTTCAATTTCCTATAGAGATCATCAATATTTATCTTATCAAGTTCCTTCTTTTAGGCGATATAAACATTGTAGTGTGCTTAGATGCAAGAAAAATTTA
>ARYC01016911.1:0-47393 GCA_000711775.1 Oxytricha trifallax
AGACTAATTACACATTACATTAGCAGTAAATATTTATATAATTAATTTTGTATTTTAATTTTCACAATTCCCCGATTCGAATGTATTTTATCAATATTAAAAAATATAAAATAAAAGAAAATCAAAAGGGAAAAGCAAGTCTTTTAACTAATACTTAAATTTAAACAAAGATTTTGAGACGCCTCTTAGGTCAAAGATGTGAATCTTGAATAAAGAAAAAAAATTAATTTTTTTTTGGATAAAATTATTGCAGATAATCTATCATATGATGAGTCTGATAACCTCTTATTTTTAGTCTCCAAAATATACTTGAATAAACTCTAAAACTAAATAAGAAGTTAGTATTTTATTTCAATCAATTATTGTAGGTTCTTACAAGAAAATATCCATTCAAAGTACTGCTGTGCTTACTTTATTGAAAGCATCATCAGCTTCTATGTTCTAATCAAATTCTGAGGGAGTGATATTCTTTTAAAGTTGAGGTGTTTGAGGGAATCTGCAGTCCTTAAATTTTCCTGTAAATCATTAGTATTTGATTAGGTGCATTGAAGCTTATATGACAAATTCAAGCAAATGCCAATACCTACAAGAGTAAAACAGCTGGATCATTAATTTTGTTTGATATAGGGTATGAGGATCTTCCCACCTTGAGTCAGAAACAAAAAGGCGTAGCAATTGTTCAAGAGCTTGGACTGGAGCTCCAGCAAGTTCATCAATTTCAACATCATGGCTAATTAATTCAGTCAAAATAAGATAAAAATTGTGAATATTTTTTTTATTAAAACATTGAAATTATAAATAAATCATTTTCCAAATATATTTATAATTATTTTTTAAATACTCAATTGATTTTATAATTTATATAAAATATAAGCTCAAGTGGTAAATTTTAAATTTTACAACTTGAACCCAATTATTATTTTATTAAATTAAATTTAAATTCATATATTAGTAATTTGAAAAATATTTTTATAGAAAATGTTATTTCTTTTCAACCAAAAAAATGAAATAAATTTTATTAATAGTATTTAATTTTATCATAATTAATTATTTTTATCATTAAAACTAAATTACTTAAAAGATAATCCTAGAAATGCTAATATAATTAATGAGCTGAAATTTCAAAATTAAATAAGTATTAATTCTTAAATTAACAATAAAACAAATTTATTTTTTAAATTACTCATATTTATAACTTGAAATATTTAAGATATATCGAGTAAGAATAATATATATATTTCTATATACTTAAGGATTTTTATATTCACAATTTTTATATTATATACTACACCCTATAATCGGTCCTGGAATTTTATTCCACTGCTGATGGTCAGGGGCTCAGCCAATAATGATAAAGAATGGAATTCTTATGGTTGAATCGCGATATTACATGGGGAAACTTACTTTAAATATAAGAGCTCTTTGACAAGCTCCACAAAATTGAAGAAGAGTTTTAGCAAATTCCATCTAATCAGTATATATTTAAGTGTCTCATCTTTATGTTATAAAGTAAATTGCTATCATTTCGCAAATGTAAAAATAGAAGTTGTGGCCGTTATGTGGTATCTTTAATAGAATTAGCTATTAATTGGACTTATTTTCATTTCATTTTATTCCAGCTGAATCGGGATATCGACTGCAAAAAAGTTATGATGATTTAATCAAAATTCGAATATTAAAATGTTTAATAATTTAAATCAGGTGTCCAATAGAAAGTTAAAATCAGATCCTTTAATTAAATATTCTAAATTTCTTATTAATTTAAATATAAATTACAGAAATGAGGCCATGTATACAGTAAAATCAGAGCTGATAAAGGAAATTCATGACAGACTGGTGATCATCTCCAAGTACTGAGGGCAGATCAGGATCAAGAAATTTATAAAAAATAATCTGAAGAAATTTATGATTGTAGAAATTAAATTAACATTAATTAGAAATACTTAAAAGTAAAAATAAAATGAGTTTCTTTTATAAATTATACATCTTCTTCATTGTCATCTTCCTCATCATCAACATAGTTTATTTTGTGGTAAAGTCCCTTTCTTTTGTCCCCTTGCGAAGAGCTGGTCTGCTTACACTTCAAACCCTACATATATTAACTTTTAATATTTTTTATCTATTTTTCTATTTTTAAATTACAATTCCTCTATTCCTTTGACGGCAGATTGTAGGAGTTGGAGGCCATACATGATGGCCTCGATGATGTTGCGATGATATGGTCCAAACGACCAGTATTACCCATACTTTCAAGATTAAGCTATTGTAGCAGCAAGATGAGGAGAACAACAAGAAGATCAGCACCAATTAGTACAAAAACCAGACTTACATCGTCATGGCGACCATGATCAAGAAAGCACTTTAATGGTACGTAAAAAATGGCAGACGCAAGGTCATAGGAACTCCAAGAATCTACAGCAACAACCCAAAGGTTTCCTTGGCAATCATGTGCTACTTCAAAGACTCAGTGAAATTGAATAATTTGCCAGATACTAGAAATTAATCAGGGGTATTCTTATAGTATTATATTATAATATTACTAATAAAATAATTAAAGCCACATTTTATCCTAAACATCATATTAATTTGAGATAGAGTATGAATTAAATTATATAAATTAAAATACAATTAATATGAAATTTTCTTTTATTATTTAAGTATTTTAATCAATAATATTGAATTCATTTAAATATTTTTTTATAGTGATTGATATATAATATAACAATGATGATAAATAAAAATAATAAAATCTAATGTTATTTGTAAAACATAATATCAATTAAAATTTATAATCACACTCCAACTCATGTTATTTCTTAATATTAGCTTATTAGTAAAAGAGTGCGATTTAATTACTTAAATTAAAAATATATAAATAAATACTCTAGTGAAATGTTGATTATTATCAAATGCTTTAAACCTTTTTAAAATTTACTCACTGTTTTAAGAATAAAAAGATCAGTTAACTCAAATAGTGGCACAAGAATAACATCGAGTGTTTGAATAAGGCAAAGATGCAAATGGCCGGCAAATAGAAGATGACCAGAGAAGAGGGGAGATATTACTAGAGGATCTTAAAAACGATGAATTAGTAATAATTAAAGTTAATTACATAGAGTTTATTAATTATATTTCCCCTGACTACTTAAAATACAACTCTGGGGATTTTAACAGAGGAATCAGCATGGATGATGAAAGAATCAAATCATAGATTAGATAGATAGACTAAACATGAAAAAATAGTGATTTTACTCATTAGAGTGTTCATTTATAATCTAATTAATTAACAGATTAAAGGGACGCTAGATTTAATGAATTAGAATATATTATAATCTGATTGACGATATGCAATCAAAACCCCAAAACCCCTTCAGTAGTTTGATTGAGTTTTTGATTGATAAAAGTAGACTATTAGTACATAATTTATTAGGGTTTTAATAGGGTTTATGTAGGGGTTTAATGTTTAAATATTAGTAATTTAAGTGAGTATAACAAGCGAGTTTTTAAAATAATTTCACACAAACATAAGCTTAGAGTCATGTGGCAGTTCTCTGAATTTATCTTTCTAAGTTGATGTTTCATTGTTTCTATTGTTTGTTAATTCTCTTAGCTTGGCTTGATAATAGTTGAGTATGCAAGTTCCCTGAGACCTCTATTTATTTTATTTTTATCGAGATATAGTTTGATTCTCTGCTTAAAATCTCCCTCACCCCTGCAGCTAAAGTAATCGTTTCTTGGCATGTCGCTCTCTATTATTATTACTGCAAGAGCCCAGATATCCCATTAGTTGTATCCATCTCTCCAATCCTCTCTCTCTCTCTGGGAAATATCCAGGAGTGCCATATAAATTTCCTTATGCAGAGGCTTGCACTCTTTGAGCTCTGTTGAAGTCAATAAAATAAACTCTAAGAGGCTGAAAGTTCAACATGATATTCTCTGGCTTTAAGTCTCAATGAACATAACCTAGCTTGTGAAGCTCTTCAATCCCCTAACTATCTGCTATACTATCTAGCTAATTTATCTCTGACATCTATTGTCAGATAAGAATTCTCTGTAAGTCATTTCAAGTAAAGGAAGCCTGAAGGCTACATGATCTTTACCAAGTAAAATAGCATCAAGCTAGATGATATGCCTGCACTCATTTAACTTTGCCTTTTAAAGAGCATAATACTCATTAGCAAACTCCATTTGGAACTTTTAATCAGCAAGGAAGTAATTGAAAGGATATATCTTATAGCATATTAGTCATCAGTAATGACTCTCTTCTCTATTTTATCTTCAAGAGTGAGGTAGCTTTCTAGGCAAAAATCTAAGTCAATAATTTTTAATATAGGAATCTTCATTGCCTTATTTTAACCATGATTTTATTGATCTCAGAGACTCGAAAGTTCTTGACTGCTTTCTTCATTTTAACTTACTTCTAGACTTCAACTCTAAGAGAATCCACTGGGTTTCTTGATCTCCTCTTTTAGAGGAATCTATTCCCTGTAGGTTCATGAATAAAGACAAAACTTTAATTGTGCTTTTTCTTTAAGTGCACTTTGAGGTCTCTAGTATGAGAATATGGCTTCTCAGACATACTTCCCATCTTTCTTTTAATGCTTGAGATATAATCTTGGCATATTGTTGTGTAAATCTCTCAAGTGTCTCTTATAAGTTGACTTGTAAGGGAAAACTTTATTGTATTCTTTGCATTAATAGTCAACTTTGGCTGGTATTTATTAATGCTCAATGGCGGGTTGTTTAACCCCCTCCTCAATAAGCACAGCTTCTATTATGACCTCCAACTTAACTTATATTTAAATCTCAAAGCTAGACTGGTCAAAGTTGTCATAAGTAGGCTCCCACTAAGTACAAGCGTCTCTGGTCTCTACTTTTCTTGGATGCTAGAATGTTAACTTTTATTGGCTTGATCCAAATAATGCTGCTCTTCTTAACAGGTTAGCGCTCATTTTAGTTTGCTGATATATTTTATTATAATAATGATAAAATCTACAGAGATAAACTAATATAGTAGAGTATAAGACACTCTAGTAGATTCTTTGCTGAGAGGTAAGAAAATTAACTACCATAAAAGACTGTAAGTTGACATATTTTATGAGAACTTTATACATTTTAGTAAATTAAAATACTCCTGATGAAGTTTTGTTTCTCTAGGAGGTACTCCAAATCAAGTTTGAACTTAATTTGGAGGTAAAGTTATTAAACATTTTATATTTAATCTGCTCCTAATTAAGTTTTAACCTTAAAATTTAACTCCTTATAAAGTTTGAACTTAATTTGGAGGACCTCCTAAAATAATTAAACATTTTTAGGAGCAATATAATGGAGATAGATTGATAAAAATGGAAATCAATCTGTGAAACTTGGAGCAAGTTTTTCAATGCTTCTTCTCATATCTTTTCAAGGTCGACCTCCAGTAGGTCCTCCCTATTTAGTAGTAAGATTTTAATAAACTTAGAATGGATATCCATAATTTTAAATTTCATTAACATTTCTAGAAAGAGGAAGCAAGATGAAGTCTATGAATAATGCAATGAAGAGAATTTAATCTCTAGATTTAATAGGAAAATTTCGAAGTAAAGAGGACCTTTATAGATATATGGTATAGCAAGGTAAGTTCTTAAGTATAATATATAAATCCATTATAGTTGGATTATTCTTGCCGATTTAGGAGGGAACTAAAATCTCATTCTTAAAGGCCTTACTGAGTGAAGAGAAAATAGCTTTTAAGTCTAATGAAATTAGGATGATAGAGATACCTAACTACCCTGAAATATCAGTGACAAACCTATATGAAGATGCTATGAGTGATCCAGACGTAGCTCTCTACCTTCCATCAAAGCTACAGCTCTCTAATAAGTTGCAGAGAGAAACTTCTTCTTTGATGTTCTTGCAACTCTGAAACCTGAGTACTTAAATGAAGTATTTAAGAAGCTCATAAGAAACGCAACAGCATCTCTCCTGAAAAAAAAGAGAAGCAAGATATTAAAATAAGTGACACCTGGCGCTAGGAACTTCAAAAGCATCCATTCATCTCAAGAAAGCTTAGTCTTCTAACTTTATAGAAAAACTGGTACTGCTATATACTTGATGAAAGAGCGCAGCAAAAAAAACAGAGAGAAAAAGTCTCAAGTAAAGCATGAATTGAGTAAGAGACTCTTCAAAGATTTCTAAAAGCCAGACGAGATAAACATAGATGCAGGGGCTGGCACTAAGAGAAGAAACATGGGCCCAAGCAAGCCTTAAGAGGAAGAAAAGAAAGAGAAGTTAAATCCCTTTACGGGCAAATTTAATATGTGAACTTATTCATTCGTTTAAATCTAAGACTTATTTATAACACAAAATCTCCCTTCTCTTGCCAAACTTTTGCTTTATCATCGCTGACTCTTTTAGCAGCACTCTTAATAAAGTCTACAGTATCTATCTTCTAGTCGTGCATCAAGTGATAGAGTAGAAGTTTCTTGTAGTGGCCTTTCAATTACCCCAAATTTAATTCAATTCCATTGAATTGAGGACTGTAGGGAACATTAAATACAGGTGTTATGTTTTATCTTTCATATTCCTTCCTTGAGTCTTTAGTTTTATGAACTGATAAGTTATTAACGAACAGAATAATCTCTTTAGTCAGCGTATCTTGTCTCTGAGTTATTGCAGGAACTTAATATATTATTCAGTCTTTATAGAACGAGGGTGAATAACATAAGTCTCAAGGCCACTATCTTCGCTATTCCACCAAGAATAGCATGAGTTTAAACCTTAACCTTTTAATCAAATACTTCTATATTACTATACCTCTTGTACCAAGACCTTGATATAAATGTATTGAATGTAAATACAGCTTCATCAGCGTGTATAAACTTTATATTATACTCTTAAGACCACTGCATTTAATCAAATATATAATTTAAATTAGTCTTATAAAATGGAAACTTAAAGTCAATCACTCTCTTAATGCGACTGACTGTCTTGTAAGATATTCCGTTCTTTTTACATATGTTAGCTATCGATTAAGATGATATGTGAAGCTCAGGAAATTGGCGATGAAACATCACAGCCCTCTAGGATAGAGAGAAATGAGCCCAGTATTTAAGTGTCTTATCATTAATAAGATATTCAATATGATGCTGCTAAAACTTTAAGGGTCACTTAGGCTTAGAATTAAGATGCTATCTCTTTAAATTCAATGCTAATAGACAGTGAGACCTCACAGTTGCTGATGATTTATGGAGTAGCCTTGCTATAGACGTATAATTCAGAACAGGCTTGAGTTATTCACTATATTCATCACATCCATATCGCAACTTAAACAATAAATCTATATACTCACTGTCATAAACTGACCCCAAACCTCGCATATACTCACTTAAATTACTAATATTTAAACATTAAACCCCTACATAGACCCTATTAAAACCCTAATGAAGTATGCACTAATAGTCTACTTTTATCAATCAAAAACTCAATCAAACTACTGAATGGGTTTTGGGGTTTTGAATGGTAAGGACCGTTTAAATAACTATTTTTATTACTCATGATGCTTTTAATTTACTCTAATAATTTAATTAATTACAAAAATATGCTAAAACTATGATTAGATACTTAGCATTAAATCCAGCTACTCTCATCCAAGTCAATTCACAAAACTTGAGTACACTTTTCTTATATTTACGATATTAAATTGAAATTAAAATTAATTAGTAATAATATTATAATAGCAATAGTAATAATATCAATTAAAACAAAAAATCTAAGATAAGAAATTTAATCTTTACATGTTCCTTTATCAATATCATCATTTGCATATTTATATGCTTCTTCTTCGTGTTTTCCTGTGCCTCTGTTAGTATCTGTCTTCTACTGTCACTGCTCTTCCCAGATCCAGCCTCTGTAATAACCCCATTTTTTAATATCTTTTATATAACTTAAATTTTATGTTAGAGACACTGCAAATACCGCTTCTGATTATTTTTATTTTTGATCATTACTAATATACTTTAGTTTAAATTTCACTTTATTCCAAAAAATCATAATTATTTGTGCAAAAATCTCTACGTTCAAACGATTAGGTGTTATATTCTATACGAAATCGTAAATCTTAGAAGGTTTCTAGGAATGCTCTTGAGCAGAATTGGATAATACTGATTTTACATTATGAAATTTAAATATATCATTCCTTAACCTTTCTTCGCTACCAAGAAAGATTTATTTCAATGAGAAGATTGTTTTCTCTATCCTGGATAGTGAATCCCAAATTTTGTCAGCTTTAACTACTCACCTTTATCAACTTTATTGCATCCATGGATCTTTAGGAATTATCTCACTGAATCCTACTTTTAATTTATTATCACAGAGTGAAATTGCCTTTCTCTTATATAAGGTGCATCGAAAGTGAAAGAATTCACTTGTGTGAGTGTAAGGTAGGTTAACTCTTACTTCAGTTCCTATCGGAATCAATAATAATTACCACCCCGTATATTTTGCCGTGAGCTTTCATATTATCTTTTGCTATATGTTGCCTCATTTTTAATTCTTGCACTAACCTTGGAAGATGACAAGATTTGCTAAATTCTTATAATTAAGTTTGCAGCCTTTGTCTTGCAGTAAAAACCTCCTGACTCGATGGTGCCTTATATGTAACTATTGCTTGTCATTTGTAAATTTTAAAGTGGTTTTTAGTATCTTTTCTTTTTATCATGGCTTCATGGTTATTTTTATCTTTGTATTTTAGTTGATGCCAATAACATTTGAAGTTCCAGTCAAACTATTTCTTGCAGTTTAAGCATAATTTCTTTAGCTCAAGTTGAATTGAACTGTTCTCTTTGTTTTCCTCTTGATGTCTTTGACTGAGGTGATTGCGTATTGAAGACCTCACATCGTATCACTTATAGCAGTTGGCATGGAGTTTTAATTATTGTGCATTCTTTTTAGCATAGTGCTTCTATCCCAATTTTTGTTTTATCTTATTTATTTTATTTCACACTCTTATAATTTAAGCACTAATTTGTTTTATTTTAAATTTTGACAATTTGCACCTCAACAAGAACTAATGCGTCAAATGATGTAATTTATTATATTATAATTTAAGTTATGATTATGATTCTTAAATAATATTAGCAGTTTTATTATTATTGTACAACTTCAGGAACTTCTAAAATTCTTTTTTATAAGAGCATGCTATTAAGATTATCTAAATTCCTTTAGATTATTAGCTTGTCTTATTAACCAGAATATTTTAAAATTGACTCAAAACTCTTAAACAGTTCTCTCAATCATAGATGGCGAAAAAATATTCAATAAAACAAACAATCACTATAACTTTAAACTCTAATAAACTTAGAGTAAGAATAAAGAAATCAATCTATACAATTAAATTATAAATAATAATTATAATAAAATGCTTGCATCTTGAGCCTTGTAATTTACTCCCCAATAGACGAATATAATTTAAAATCATGTTTAATAAATGCTCTTGTGTCCTCTAAAAACTTAAATAAAGCTTTTATGATGCTGTAAAGCACCCTCAGATATAAGTAAATTCGAGAAGAATTGTTAAAAAGAAAAAGCAAAAAATTTAGAAAGCATAATAAAATTAAGAATTATTATCTGAAGGAGTTTTTCAGAAGACAGTAAGAGGTAAATGATTATAAATGAGTGCTATTAAACTCAAATCATCCGATCAACTAAATATAATTAGTTTGGTTAAGTGCTTATAACAATATTTTAAAAATTATAAATTGCTTAATTCTGGTCAGTAGATATGCACTAGATTAAGTGTGAAAAATTTCTGAAATCAATGAATTAAATTAAGGTTAATTTAAATATATCAAAATATCTATAACTTTTGATTTAGTAATAAAAACATATTTTAAATAACTTAAATGTAGAGAAAAAACGTGTGGGGCCATAATTTCCGAGTAGAACTAAAACAAAAGTTAAATCCAAAACAGACTTGATAAATCAATTTGAAATACAAGTGTTAGCTTTCAATAATTTATATTGTATATAGAGGGGTACTTTTACCTGCAGATAACCGATTTTTGAAGGACTTCCTCTCTTGAACTAGAGCTTGAAGAAAGCGGCTGATGTCATAATTTTAAATGTTCCTTACTATGTGAGAGCTCTCTGCCAAAAAATTATTTTCCTAAGTTAAGGAAGATAATAAAATTTTGAAATTTCATGAACTACTACTACTCAGATTAATAAGGGGAACCTAAGAGAAAATATTTCTAGTCTGATATCCAATGACCAGGCTATGTTTGGTATTGCATTTATAAAAAAAGCCAACAGAATCAAAAACGCTAGCGATGAGAGGATGAAATAAAAGAGAAAATATTTTTAAGGACAATTTTTTTTAAAAAAACTTATCCTAAAAACCATTTTTTTCTAGTAATTATTGAAATGATTGATTAATGGTTTAGACTAAGGGGTAAGATTTAACAATTTTAAAGCTGAGATCAAAATAAGTATAATAAGCAAAATCAACAATACCAACACCCTAATATATCCTAAATTTTTGTAGGATTCAAAGCTAGCGCTAAAGACTATAGTCAATTATCTTAGCTTGCTAACAATTTAATAATATCTTATAAAATAAGCTCTAAGGAGCCATCAGGGAATGTTGAGTTTGAATAATTTTATATATATGCATTAATAATAAATAATATAATCAACTCAAGTTGCAATTATTTTTAATTAACAATATTATAATCATTTCTCTACACTTTTTTCTTATTGTTAAAAGTGGAACTAATTCTATCTAGATCTTGATAATTTTCTTGATGTTGCCAGAAGTTTATATTAAAGTCATAATATAAGATTATTTTCCTGTAATTACTTAAACCTTTTTAAAAGACTCTCTTATTCAATTAAATTCCGCTGAGTATGTGGAGTTGAAGAGACAAAACCAGTCCATTAAGCATATTTTATACAGAACTAATCTATTATGATGCGATCTTAATTTGTCCATAAATAAGGACCTTTTAACTTTTGTTTCGATAGTTTGGGTCACCGAGGAATACAAGAACATCATTTGATTTTATTAATCGCTTTTTAATAAGATAAAATTCTTAACCAATCTACGGGTTAACTTCTATTATGGCAGATTATGTTCATAAAGTTGTACCTTCCTTTCAAGCTTCTTAGTTCTTTCCTTTGAGAGCCCACTTTGCTAGTCACTGAATAGGGTTTAAAAATTACCTCATCTATATAAATTATTTTTTTTTCATGTTCAACCGTAGCAAATAACTTGTTGGTTGTGCTTGATCATCTAAGTTCATTAATCTCTCTTATTTTGTTTAGCTGAATATCTATATAAAGAGTGCATTTACTTAAACTTAATTACTGAAATTTTGTAAAGCTTGAAGATGTAGCTCGGGGTAATTCTTACTCTGTAAGAAATCTTCTAAGAAAAACAAGCAGTTGGCTTTGAGAGTTTGTATCTTTCTATTTTTGAGGGTTAATTTTTTGTCGTAAGTAATTCAACAGCTCATCCCTCATGCAAGAAAGTGAGTGGCAGAGTATTAAAAGGCTTGTAACAGTATTTCCTGATCTTTGACAAAGATATCTTCAAAATATAGATTATACTTTATATTAGCAAACTAATTTACTAATATTTTCAGGATACTTCGTGCCTTAACTTAACAGTCTAGCATTATCTAATTCAGAAAGACCACTTGCTAATTTCCCCTTTTTCATTTTGAAAATATTAGTTATTATATGTATTATATATTAATTGTTTACTAAATAGTATTTTCATTTATAAATTTTCAATATTTTATAAAATCTATTATAAAATCAGGCAATTAAAACAACTAGCAATATAATTTGAATTATCTAGAACTATAAGAATATTGTTACAATATAAAATTGCACAGTTAGTGGGTACGAAAAAAAAAGTTGAGAACGTATTTTCCGAGTTAATTTCCATAGGTAAAAAATATTGATCATTCGTATTCCCACAATAATCTCACAATAAATCTCTATTTTAATTATGATTAATAAGGGTCAATTTTGTTATTATATATGGATAATCTGAATCTATGTACAATCCAAATATTTATTGAATTACACTTTTGGAATCCAAAAATATAATCCCCCAAAAATTACTTTGTTTATTGTGAAATAATAAATAATAATTTGCTCGATATATTATTTAACACCATTTAAATGTATATGTACAGGCCATTTAATGATAATGAAATTTACAATAGACAATTAGACATAGATTTACTTTAAAATTAAAGATCTCTAAAGAAGTAAAAAAATTAGGTATAGTTTTTTATAGATTTTAGTTTCTGTTGTCAAAGATTTAATTCATGGGAATGCGAATGCTATAAAATTTGCATGAAATGAGTTTAATAAATTGTTTAATTTGAATAAATCAATCATCCAAGAAATTATTCATATATTATAGATTTCAATGTTAGGAAGTCGAAGAGTTGCATCTTTGGCTTGATTAAATTTGTAAAAATCTTTTTAAATATAGAGTTATTAAATGTTATAATCATAACAATTATGATTGTGATAGAGAAGGTAAAGCAATTTCATTTGATGTAAGTTTTTTTCAATGCTGAATACATTGTTAAACATCTTTTCAATAATAAATAGCAGATATATACTAATAATTCAATCCTAGCATGCTTATTAGGCATGCAAATTGTTCAACTCTAACAAAAATGTTATGTTGATAATGCTTCTAAAAATTGCTAAGAAATTATTAAATGAAATGATTTTTAAAAATTAGTTCTTTATTTAACCTAACAAAAACTTGCCTTATGCAATGAAAGATAGAGAAGAAATTGATTTGAGAACAGGTTCAAGTTTTATATAGCTACAAACTCTTAGCTTTATAGATGTATTATTTAAGAATAATGCTGGTTACAAGATATTAAGCTATGGTTTTTTTAAATAAAAATCGTATAGCCACGATAAAAGTGTTTAGTGTACTTCAAAAATTAATAGTATAATTTATCATGCTTAAGAATGAAGATTAGATGAAGAATTTATACTATAATATAAGAAGTGTAAAACTTCATAGGAGACTTATATGCTTAATTCTAAAATGTATTCCAAACAAATTAATGAAAGTAATGATTGTTAGTTATTAAATTTATATTTTTATAATTCTTGCGAGTTTGTTGTCAAGGTGTCGTAGAGAGTTTGACTTCCTTCGTTATCATTGAAATCATAAACAGTCCTTTATCCTAACAGTAAACTGTTGCGTCAATAACAATTAATAAGTTTTTCGCATTTAAACCTAGCCCATTGAGTCTTATGATAAATTATTAAAAAAACTGATTAAAAATTCCTTTATCACAATTTTATTGAATAAAATAATTAATTATTTAGTAAAAAGAGATCTATACCTTAATTGCGCAGAAATCATACTCTGGTGTGAATCATTCTATTTTTATACTCATAAGGTAATAGAAAATAATTTAATCTCCTTTTCCATTTTAATGTTCTGACCTTAATGAAATGAGTTTTAACTTTTTTGCTTTGTATTTAAAATTTTGATTATGGGATAGGTGATGCTAGGATTGACCGCTTTTTTACTGATTTTTTGTATCATAACTGTCCATTCGAATACGCCACATCAAGATTTATGGTTTGATTTAATTTAAAATAGTTAAATGTATATTAAAATGATATTACTCTTTACTTATTTAACTTTTTTAATTATCAAATAATCGATTTTGTTTTAATTCACTCTTTCGTCAGTTTTTCTTTAAATAAGCTTTACATTGATCTTCTTTAAGATGCTTTTTCTTACCAAAAACAGAAAGCCGGTTTAGCAGCAGTTCAAATATTTTCTCTCTTGCTTTTTTTTAATTTTGCTCATCATTTTCTTGTTATGATTCAAATAGCCTTCTAAGTTAATCGGCATTTTCTTTCTATTTTTATACTGGGCTATCAAGTTTTGATTTTCTGACTAAGCTTTTAAAAGTCCTGGGAGCTTTCTTTAATATTACCCAAGATTTATTTTAGGTTCTTTAGTCTTAGTCTCCTTTTTTGTTCCTTTGTTAATTTCGACTTATTCTTTCAAAATATTTTTCACACTTGTCTTTTTCTTTAGGCTGCTTCAAATAAAAGCCCAAATTTGGTATCACAATAGGCATAATTTAATCTATAAGTTCAAAAGGTTTAATTATAAAATTCTGTTTAACGATCCTCTAAAAAAAGGTACTTTCATAAAAGAGGTTAGTTAGGTTATCTTTTTTTTCATAGAAAAATTTTGCCTTCGTAATTTATATATTGCAATTGATTTTTAAAGCTATACTAATTTGGACTTGAATTCTTTTATTTAATTTTTTTTAATTTATAATATCCGAACCTTACATGATATACAACTTTGGCTAAACCTCTACCTTAAAAAAAGGACTTAATAGAATCAAAGGATTGATGCATTAAGGGAATCTCTAGCATATGATATAATAAATTTCCAGTCTTACCACCCATCATCATCTCTGCACCATTTTTATTGCACTTGCATCATCTACAAATTTTATTGATTGCAATGAATTTTTATTACATTTTTCCTATTTTTTCTAAACTCTTTTATTTATTATCTTTTAAACTATCTGTATCAAGATGTTTCAAATAATTTTATTCTTATAATTTTCCTGAAAATCATTAACTACCCCTATTTCATTTAATGTTACATATTTATAAATTTTTGCTTATAATTCACTTAAAAGTTGTCCTTAATTTTACCAATCTTTCGAAGAACAATGCCAAAATACCCTCATGTTTTAGTTAGTGTTTCTTAAAGAAATTCAAATATTTATTTCTTTCCTTCCGTGATTAATCTCATTTCCTTTTCCATTTAAACTCTGAGGATGATTATTGAATATCTACTCCAATCTCTTCACAGGTATTGATAATTATAAAACTAATAAAGCAGACTTGAGCTTTATTTTCTTAAACATTAGTATACTATTGCTCTTAAATCTTTTTAATATATAAAGACAAAGACGATTGTAAAAATTATTATTATTTTGAATTAATGATGATATAATTTGAAACTCTAATAATATACTCTTCATTCTCTTAAGCATATTGCTTATTTAACTAACTTTATTTGATGATTTTCTCAACCGTCGGCAGTTTTATGAAAGTGCCGACGGTTTCTGCTAAAATTTAAATTTTTCAAAAAATTTTATGGCTTAATAATTAAACTATTCCCAAATCACAATTATAGTTAGCTAAGTTCAGGGTTCAAAATTCCATATAGTTTTTACTAATCCTTAAGGAAGTATTTTAATCTTGAAAGAATAGTTAAAATTATATAAATTTAGCTATTAATAAAAATTGCCTGGAATATTATTCTTTAATATAGAATTCATATTTATATACATAATCTGTAATGATTGTTATAGATCCTTAAGGATTAAAGAAATTTATTAGGATAATTGAATCCTTAATCTTCATAATTTTGATAAAAAAGCAATTACATTTAATGTATCATTATATTAAATAAACTGAATAATAAAAAAAACGCAGCAACCGTCGGCACTTTAAAAACTGCCGACGGTTGAAAAAAATAAAGCTAATTATATTAAACATTATTATATTAATCATATATTACTCTAGATCATTTTACTTAATATTAAACAAAGTATGAACCTAAATATAATTGAATATAAGTTTTACCCACGTCATGGTTTTTATAGAATGTAATCATAAATAGTGGCAATAGTGCCATTATCATTTTAATCCATAATATCAATTAATTCAGAGAGTTATTGAATAGTGCTTAGTAGTAGGTTTTGCTAATTTCAAGGAGTTTTAAGTAATATAATCTCTTATTTCTAAGGTTTAGAATACTAAGTATCGAATGGATATTTTTGATTTTAGCTATCAGGTCTTGAGTTTCCAGAAAATTCTCCAATCTAAATTTTAACAAGTGTTTCCTAATTAACGACATCTTTAAAAAAAAAAAGCTAAGATATGCCTGCTGATATTACCATATACTTTCATACGATTTGGGGGCAAATTTATATTATAATGAAATTATTGATATTTAAAATTCAACTGACTAATTAATATATAATTCATAGGTTTATTTTTTATTTTATAAATTGATCTTATCTATTTTTTTAAAATAAACTATAATGAATGAATAGGAGGAGGAGCCTTATTATCGTACTCTCAATCTTTTTATTAGCCTCTCCATAATTTATTAATTCCAATAATTTCTTAGTAAACTCTGAGCAGTCTTTATCATAACTTAATTATTTTTAAATTATAATAGTGGGATGATACAATTAGTCTCCGTTATTGTATAGGACATAAAAGCCTCTCTATACAAATCTTCCACATATTCCATTGAATGATGTTATAAAAAATCTAGCTTCTTTGATATCAACTTCTGGGCCTCTGTTGTTTTTAGAGGAGTTAGTCTTGCCCTATATTTTTGTTTTTATTATTAAAAATATCTAATTCATCAACTTATTTTTAACTTTTATACAGAAATTTAATATTATCAACAAGATCCGATCGGTTTTATAAATAATTAAATTCACATTCTTAGTTTTAAAATCAGTAGCTATTCTACCCTTTCAATTTCCTATAGAGATCATCAATATTTATCTTATCAAGTTCCTTCTTTTAGGCGATATAAACATTGTAGTGTGCTTAGATGCAAGAAAAATTTAGAAAGCTCCCTGTACTCTATTTTTTAGGCCATTAAATATGCCTTTTTAAAATAATTTTAATTATATCTATTATTCTATCAATATTATTGCAATTCAAAATTAATAATTTCTGATTCTAAAGGTACTTATAGATTTGAGAAAAATATATATAAAAAATTAAATCAACATTTTTCGTGAAAAATTGGTATAAATTTATTTAATATATTCTATCTTTATATGAAATAATTATATTCCTCTTCTTACTATGTTTAGTAATGTCTGCACTAGTTTCAGCTCTATATTTAAAAGTGTGCGTTAATTCCAATCTTTAATGATATCTAATAAAAATAATTCTGATCTTTGATAATTAGTATCCAAATTTATTTATCATTAAATTAGAATAAATTATAGTTCGGCCAACTACAAAATATATTAAAGTAAATTAGCATGGGCCATTGATTAATATCTCGATTTTTCTCTATTAGGTATTAAAAAATAATGTAATAAAAAAAGGCTTTACAAGGAAAAAATAAAATATATTTGCATCTAAAATTTCATTTTTATTTAAAGGCATTTAATTCAGTTAAATAGAGGAGAAAATCTATAGATTGAATATATAATTCGAGTTATTAAAAATATATAAAGAGAAAGTTATAATGTATAAAAGCTTCAATAAATACAAAAACTTTTGCTATTTTGATTTCACTCTTTTCGATAAATAAAAAGAAGCAAATCAAAATTATAGGTAAAACAAAAACGAATAGAAAATATAATTTACAAATTATATTAAATTAAGTTAATTCATTTTTAGTCATTATTTATTCTGAAATATCTCAAGAAGAAATCACTCACAACGATCTCCGTAAAATTTAATATTTCCGTGAAAAGAGTTTCAAAAATGTTTAATCAATTTTGATTTTTTTTAATTTTGTGAAAGAGACTGAAGGAGCAACATTGTTGTCTAAGCCTTAATGAACTGGAAAGATAAAATTTTAGAAGAATAATTCAAATTTTATATTAATTAGATTACTGATTTAATGAACCTAATATAAGTCTTAAAACAATAAGATAAAAGCAGCTATAGTTTATCATATTCTAATGTAAATGTACTGTGTAATCAATTTAGCTGCTCTTATCTTATCGGTTTAAGACTTTTATTAAATTCATCAAATCAGTAATCATAAATATTTGACTTATTCTTTTAAAAGTTACCTAAATATAATAAATAATTCTTTTTAATGCGCTCCATCTACGAATTCTACTGCACTTTAGTAGCTTCGCCTACAAATCCTCTAAAATAATGGAAGTAGCAACTTCTATAACAAAAGTTATTCTGTAACTTACAATAATTAAAGGTTGCAGATTGGTAAATGATTTTCTCAATCTGATAAATCAATAAAATCAGTAAAAAAAAATAAATAAAAGAATTAGGAAAAGAGAATAATAAAAACTTATATGGAGCGATCATATTGATAACATAAATGAATCTAAAAAATATAGATAAATATTGAAGATTAACGTATTATTATTCATTATTTTAATAATTAACTAAAATATAATCCCAATATCTTTATCTTTTCATAACTGTACTTAAAATAATTCAATAATTTAAATACTAAGCAAGTCACTTATTAATATTTCAAATAAGAAAATTGAGTGATTAAAATATATCTATTATCAGCAGAAGATGATTTTTTGTGAAAGTGCGCTAATAAAGAGACTAGTTATAATCAATTGAAATAGAAAAGATTTTTATAGGAACTTTTTCTCCTCTTTAATTTATCTTTGAAAGAAACTCAATCGTTCTGATTACTACTAAATTGATTTTAATAACTTTAAATCTTGATTCTTGCTAATATTGTATAATTATGACATATCATGCTTTAAGAATTCTTTATTTCATAAAGAATTTTTTAAAATAAATATATGAAGTTCTTCTACATTTAAAATTCCCAAAACCCTTCAGTACTATAACCGTGACAATGGAATCCATTAGCACGGTAAGCTTCAAGGAAATTGCAAAGTTCATCATTAAATAATACGTGAACAAATATTTCGTAACTTTAATTGAGTATTTTATTGATAAAAAGTAACAATAAATGCATGTTTATTAGGGAATTTATCAGAGTTTATGTAGGAGACTAGGGTTATAATATAATATAAATGCAAGAGTATTAGGGGGGGGTATATATTTTTAATATTCATTAAAACAGGACCTTAGAATCATAATTTTACTTTCTAAACTTAATACTGTCTTGCCATTTCTTAATTTGGTCATTTGTATGCTCTGCTCTGTGGTTTAGTATTGGTATAATTTGTTCAGCATGTCTCTCATTTTACTCGTAATCTTATTTGTCATAAATACTGCTGTATTCTGTACTTTGAATGCTTCTCTCTTTTGCAGCTACAGAATTAATTCCTTGACATATCGTATTCTACTATTTTTTTATGATAGAACCCAAATATAACAATTTATATCGCCATCTCTCCAATCTTCTCTCTTTCTTTGGAATGTAAACAGAGTACCAAAAACACTTTCCAACCCAGATGCTCTTCACTCTATGATATAATGAAATCTATGATTACCATTCTGAGATCTGAAATCAAGCATCATATTTTCATGTTTCAAATCTCAGTTAGCATATCCTAAGTTATGAAAGTCCTATATCTAAGCTAACATTTGTTAGGTTAATTGGAAATTGTGATTCTTTAATCTTAAATATAGTTCTCAAAGACATTTAATAGTAAGCTAAAGTCTACGTGAACTTTAGCAAGCATTTTTGCAACAAGCTTTATTATAAACCTGTATCCTTTATATCTAGCTTTTGTCAAAGCTTAATATTTATTAAAAAATTCCATTTGATATTTATAATAAATATGAGGAGACAACTCTCTATACAATCTTTGAGGTCTATCGTGATTGTTAAATATTGAAAGCTTCATAGCTTCTATTATTAGTGTAATGTGTACAATATCAAAGGCAAGGAGTTTCTCTAAGCTTTTATAAGCTTGCTCTCATTATTAACTCTTTGCTCAAGTAACTCTAAAGGATCTTTTGATTTTCATATTAATAGAAAGACCTCCAGCCTCAGAATCTACCACCTCAAGTTATTAACCGTGATATTTTCGAAGTGAACCTTCAAATCTCTTGAATGATTATACTGCTTCTTGCAGTAACAGCAGAAAAAATATTCAATCTATCTTATAATGGTTAAGATATAGCCTTGGCTTGTTTAAATTCATTTATCACTAAAAATTAAATTTCATTCTCTTAAACAGACCATAAATTCTAAATTAAACATGCATTTCATGAAACATCATATTTTATATCAAATATTCACAGTCTTCTCCTTCATTTCGGCTGAACAGATTGAGAGATTTTGTTATAAATTAAATTCTATACAATGCAGTTTCTTTGTCATTATTTGAATGGCAACGAGAAGCAGGCAGATTTCTCTAAAAATAAAGATTTAAAGAAATTATTGCTAAATAAAATTAAAAGCGCTAATTTTATTAAAAAAATTTTGACCTTTTTTCATCATGAATGTTTTAACCTTTCCCAGAATTTTAATGGATAATTAACTTTTAACAAAAAAGCATTGCAAAGAGGGAAGGAAATCATCGAAGTCTTTTATTTACTTTAATATAAGTATTAAAGTATCATTTGACAATAATATAAAATCTCGAAAGATTTTAAAGAAAACAATTAAAGATATGTAACCCTAATGAGTAATATTCAATATTATAATTATTTTAGTATAATAGTTTGTCCTCCTCTGACCTTCGATGAGACAACTCTGTTAACACCCATGAAAATAAGTCATTTTTGATGAAAATATCTTATCATCAGAATCACAATCGATTTGCTTTATAAATGTATTTTGCTATTGCCCTATTTTTCATTTACTTTATATTTGAAAGATATACCAGAATTTTTTGACAATCTACAAAATTATTCAAGGAAGGTGTTTGTAATTTCATTTACTTAATCTTGTTAGCAAATTTTACAGGCCTTAATAAAAGACTTCTTATTCTTATTATTTATATAAGATTTGATTCTAAAGCCATATAATAATCAAACAATAAAATTAATTATGTTTATTGAGAAATTACAACTTAAATCCTCAAATATTAAATTAAATATAAGGAAGTTAACTAAGTATAGAAAAAATAATTTATATCTAAAAATTTAACTAATTAATGGCAGTTACTTATTAATATAGTTTGATATAAATTAACAATCTCTCATTACAGAATTTATTCTCTTTATAATTTTAATTTGGCGGCGGTTAGATTTTCATTAACTATTTATATTTTAAAGTTATTAATTTAGATCTATAAATTTATATTAATTTGCATCATATAAGCTAATTAAAATTTTATGTTTACAAGCAATTATAATGATAAATAATCTCACTGACATGACTAATAAATTGGCTGAGCAAAGCTGTCAGAGTAAGACTATTTGCTCACTAATTTGCATTTGGAGTTCTCACCATCGAATAAATTTGCTTCATTAACTTTAGCAATACTTTATATTGCTCTAATTATTCTAAGTAAGTTCTCCCAGAAATGTTTTCTCTAATTATTCAAGGATATAGTCTTGATAACGAGCCTTTGTTTATGTGTATTATTGGATAGTGTCTTAAGATTGGAGTTAGAACGACCTATTCATTTTTGGTATAAATGTTGTTTGCATTTTTTTATCCAGATGAGGCTTAATAATTAAGTTATTTTATCTAAGAATGATATTATATTATTAAAATATTGTAAAGATTAAATTATTTTTTTATAAATGTATTAATTTAAAAAGTAGCATCTATAGTATGCAATCATGAAAAATAACGAAATATTTATGATTGTAGAAATTAGATTAAGATTAATTAGTATACTTATTACACTAATCAAAAATGGAAATCTCACTAAAAATATTTCATCTTCCTCTTCATCGTCATCACTTTCTTTGAGATTATCAACATCATTCTCATAGACCTCTTTCTGGGTAGTCATGCAATGGACTTGTCCAGCTGCCCCTGTGGTCTTAGCAGGTAGTACCACAGAAAATTATAATTCAAAGATATAATTTTTGAAACTTACATTTGGTGTGAGTGTTGAACTTCCACCTGAATCTGATCTTTACGAAAACTTATTAATATATTAAGTTTTTGATTTAATTAATTAATTTTCTATAATAAATCAAAATCTTTAATAATCTGTAGATAGGTAATTCTAAATTATAGCTCACGGAATCCCATAATTCTAATTGCATTAATAATTCTTATTGTGTAGGCAGTCATTAGATAATATGATTAAGTCTTAACGAATGTTAGGTTTATGATTGAATTGTTTAATACAACAGTTGTATGCAAGTAATCATAAACTAGGCATTTCACTTTAAGTTATAATAAATTTAAATATAATTCAATATTTTTATCTAATAATTATATGATAAAAGCATTTTCTCTTCTGTGCTTGATGGTATTGAATAAAATGAGAAGAGTTTTGACATCTTTATTTATTTTACTAATTATTTTTCTTTTCATTACCTAAGTTGCTACTTACACTCCACCAAGTAGATCAAATATACCTTCTTTAAGCAAGTTATTAGCTTCAACCTACTGGTGATTAAAAAGGTTAACTGTAGATATATATATATATATATATATATATATCAATTAATTATGGCTTAAAATATCCAGAAAATTAATTATAGTTAACCTATTTAATAGTCAGTAATTTATCATTTTATTTATTAACTTTAATTGGAATATAATAAATATTGAAGTAGTTTTATGAAGATATTTAAAGCTCATAAAATTGATAATTTAAAATAACTACTTTCTTAATTTGTGATAAATGAGAATATCAACTGGAGCTATATCAGTATTGAGAAAATTAATATGATTATGATATCACTTATGTGGTCTCTTACAATTAAATTTTAAGTAATCTTTCTGCCTTTCGTTAAGTAATCGTTAATTAATTTAGATTTAAAAATTAGTAATATTGTGGGAATCTTTTTATTCAATAGCCACACATTTCTTTTCCTCAGTAACTAACTTGAATCCCAATAACTATATAATGATATAAATAGTAAATCAAACATTAACTTTCGTTAATTAAGCTAAAATCCCTTTTAACTTGTATAAATTATTAGTCCTCAAGCCTTGACTTCATTCTTAAGCTTAGGCAAGATATATTTAAAATATGAAACTATTAAGAATCAAATTTCAGGTTAAAAAATGGAAAATTTATCTTTTTAGCCAATATGCTTAATTATTTTTGTTTTCTTCACTTTAATTTTAAATTTATGAATTAATTGTAATTCTCTATTAAGTTTTTAATCAAAAATAAATAGTAACAATTTGATAATAATATATTTAAATTACTATATGCCATTTTTGAATATTACACCGGTATTTCAATATTATTAGTAAATATTGTTAAATTTGATAAGTAGACAAAATTTTTCTCAGATATTGAATGTTTTACTTTACTCTCCTATTTTCATTCGCTAACTTCTATAATTAAACCAATTTTGATATTCTTAAAAAGATCAATGTTTATAGCACTTTTAAACGTCTACCCTTGATATTTTAATTTACTTATAGATTTTTTGAATGATCTCATTTGTTTATGGAGTTGAAATAAGTGATGGAGGTGATACAAAATTATCAGAAATATAAAAAACCCCAAGAGTATCTATTAAATGAATAATTGAGAAAATAATTTGTTAGTATTTATAGAAAATATTATTAATGACATATTTTATAGATGAATCAAAATACCGCAAGACTGATAGTAGTTGACCTAGAAATAAATCATTCACATTCAAAACCCCAAAACCCCTTAGTGAGGTTTATAAGTGCTTTGATTAGTAGGGTAAAGTTGGGGTTTTATTAGGGTTAGTAGAGAAATTAGGCCAGTTTGCAAAATGAGAAATAGAAATTAGCGATTTTTGGGGTCTATTTATGATGAGAAATATTTAGATTTACTGCTTAAGCTTAGGTATGGTGCGAGTATTAATATAGACTAACTCAAACCAGTGATGAATTATTGTGCGATTGCAAAGCTATTGTGTAAGAGTGCTTCGACTGTAAGGTATCACTGCTTGTTAGCTGTTTAGCATTTCAATTCTGGTTCTTGATAACATCCTGTAAGAAAATAAAAGTTCTCTTAGCAGCATATTGAATATCTCTGCGATTCTAAGACTCTTAAGTATTGGGCACATTTCCCACTTGACTAGCGAGCTGTGATGTTTCATCGCAAGTTTCCTGACATGCGTATCTCACCATAGACTATCGCAAATATTTATTGAAGGAATGGTATTACCTTCAAGACTGTCAATAGAGTGAAGAGAGTGATTGACTTTACTCTGCCATTTTATAGTAATAATTTAAACTATATATATGATTAAATGCAGAGGTCTGTTGATAATAACATCAAGTTCATACACGCTGATGAAGCTGTGTTTACGTTCAACACCTTTATTAATAAGTCTTGGTACAAGAAGTACGATAATATAGAAGTGTATGACTAAAAGGTAAAGGTTGTCACTCACGCAATTTTGGCTGGTATCAGTGAAGATTCAGGCTTAGAAACTTATGTTATTCATCCTCGCTCTATTAAGCGAGAGCAGTATATAGAGTTCTTACATAAAGCTAAGAGATAAGTACAACGATCAAGAGATCATCCTGTTTGTTGATAACCTCTCAGTTCATAAGACTAAGGAATCTAAGAAAGCTTATGAAGAGTTAAAGATAACTCCTGTGTATAACGTTCCTTACAGTCCTCAATTTAATGGAATCGAATTCTATTGGAGTTAGATTAAGACTCACTACAAGAAACTCTTGCTGTATCACCTAATGCATGATCTACCAATCGACACAGTAGACTTAATACAGAGTAGTTGCAAGAGAGTGTGGTAAAGACTAGACTACGATATGTGCAAGGAAAGGAAGAATGAATGTTTATTAATAAGTGTTAGACTTAAATGAATGAATTATTTCACATATCAAACGAACTCTTAAATGGATTCGGCTTCTCTTTCTTTTCTTCCTCTGGTGCTTTACTAGGACCCATGTTTCTTCTCTTTGTACCAGCACCAGCATCTATGTTCATTTCATCAGACTTTTAAACTTCATTATAAAGTCTCTTGCTAACTTAATGAATGGTTTGAGACTTTCTCTCTCTGTGAACCTTTGCATTCTCTTTCATTAGAAATATACCAGTTCCAGGTTTCCCTAAAAAGTTATAAATCAAAGCTTACTAGAGAGATAAGGATGCTTCTTAAGCTCTGCTAGCCACGTCTCGCTTATTAGTATTCCTTGCTTCTTTTAATCTTCAGGAGAAATAGAGTAGCGTTTCTTATGAGCTTCTTCCATAATTTCTCTCAAATAATCCTCTTTGATTGTACCAAGAACACCAAAGAAGAATTTTCTTTCAGGCAACTTATTTGAGAGCTGCTTCTTGCTAGGAAGGTAAATAACCACTTCATCATCTTTCATTGCATCCTCGTAGAGATTTGTGAGAAATCTCTGGGTAGTTAGGTATTTCAATCAGTTTGATTTCTATTTTAAAAGCTTTCTTCTCCTCGCAGAGTATTGCTTTTAAGAATGATATTTTAGTACCTTCCATCGTTGGAAGGAAAAGACCAACTGTATACATCATTGATTAACATCAAATTATTTTACCATGCTAAGTAGTATCGATAGAGATCCTCCTTGCTTCTGAATCTTGATATCATTTCTTGAGCCAACCCTTTTCATTTGTTCATTGAATAATTCCATCTTTGTTCCTCATCCTATTAATGAATTTCAAGTTTTAATTTATAGACTTCTGGATCCTATCCTTTAAAATCTTACTATTAAATATGGGCATCTTATAGGAGATCAACCCTGTAAAGATACGTGGAGAAGGTTCGCAGAAGCTGTAACAAACTTCAGAGATGGAGCTCCATTTTTATCAATTTAACTCCATTAAATTAGTACTAAATTTGTTTAAATTTAATTAGTACCGGTACTAAATTCGTTTAAGTTTAATTGGTACCAATTTAATAGTACCAAAACTTAATTAGTACCTAGATTTAATCCAGTGAGGTTTTAATGGAAAAGTTCCAATCTGGTTCAAAACTTAATTGGTACCAGTACCAACCTGAACTTTATCTGAGTGTACCAGAATCAAAATTATTAAGTGCAAAATTACAAAAATTATAGTTAAAACTGAGTATAAATATGAAGTCTTAGAGCTGAGATAAAACCATAATTAATGCCGAAGCAACTCCTATATAGTCCAGCTATAGCTATAGAGGTTTTAAGAGCTTTATAATAGAAATCTAAATTTGAATTTAAACATGGCGGTCAACTTAAATCGTAGTGCGGCACTTTTAGGAGCAGGTCAATCAATGCTTAACTTTGGTTCAACCAAAAAACAAGAAGTTATATATATTGAGAGGGAGGCAGAGCTAAGAGCTCTTGAATTTGAAGCACAGGTTTTTATTATATAGGTTTAAAACATGAAAGAGAGAAAGCTGAAATAGAAGTTTAAACATCAATAAAAGATGTTGAGGAAGAAATGGAACAGCTTCAGATTTAAAGGATTAAAACTTTTGAATGCTAAGACTGCTAAAACTTTTTCTCTACTGATTCCAGTTTGAAGAGACATATGAAAGAGGTTCACTCTGGGAAAGCTAAGGTGTATTTTAAGCATGATAAGGTCGATGGCAGGTACCAGTGCACGACCTGTGAGAAGTCTTATACTCACTCAGCTAAAGTTAAGAAACATATGCAGATGCATCACCTAAGTGAGTTCTTGATTTAAGATAAAGAGACTTAGAAATTAGTGCCCGCTAAAAGAAAATCTAATAATCTTGAGACTTAAAAAGAACAACAGAGAAGCTCAAGAGGCAGAAGCGAATAGAATTAATGAATCAACCTGCTAGTAAAGTCTTTTTAGCATGCTTTTAAGAGAGAGCCATGTATATTCCTGCACTAAATGCAGTAGACCTTAGCAGTTGTATTGAAAACTACTTACATATAAACGTACCTGCTAAAGCAAAACTCATAGTGGTTGATGACTATGCCTACAAGGTATATCCTTTCAGCTATCTCCTTAAAAACGAGCAGTATCAAAATGAGTTTGCTAACGAATATATTGTACTTAGAGAGGCTTAGAAAAAAGATTGCAAGAATTTGCTCAAGCTAGATGGTGTTATTTTAGGGTTTGGTTTCATCGCACTAAGGCTAAAAAAGTTTGAAATGACTCTCCGAGATTATCTATATTAAAACAGATACCCAGATGACTTGAATGATATTCTATCTAATATGATAAAGGGTGTTTAGGAACTTCACGAGCTTGGATACGTTCATAGAGATTTGAAGCCTGAAAATGTTATGCTAAACCTTTGCCCTTTAGAAGTAGTTGTAATCGATTTTAATAGAGCCTTAAGATAAGAGATTGTAACCTTAGCAAAGGTTCTTGGTACTCCAGGTTACTTCCCAATCAGAGAGAAATGGACTAATGGCTCTATTTAGTGGGATGTTTGGGCAGTAGCTGCAATAATTTTAGAGTGCGATATGGAAAGCATGACTTACATTAATACAAAATATGAAAAATAATCAATAAATCTAGCTGAGAAGCACATAAAACAAGATGATGTATGCTAAGAAATAAAGAAGATTGTAGAGAAGATAATAGTAAGAGCTCCAGCATATCCAAGACAATCCTTAGACGATATGCTCGAACCACTAAAGAAAGCGAGATTCAAGAGATACAACAAAGACAATCAAGTAAAATTCGTGTGATATAATTAAACTAATACTCATTAAATACATATTAAAGTCTCAATAAACTTGCGTTTTCTCTACTAACCCTAATAAAACCCCAACTTTACCCTACTAATCAAAGCACTTATAAACCTCACTAAGGGGTTTTGGGGTTTTGATTAAGTAACCCATCAGAGATTAGGACTTCTAAATATATGCAAAAAGCATCATAGTAGGATTACTGCAGAAGAGGCTGTATTAATATTTTATTCTAAAATTATAGATAATTGCATATGTTCTACTTCATTTTTCCTGTTAATCATTTTCTATGATTGCATTAGCTTAAACTGAATTCTATTATACTTGTATTAAATCGGATGTAGGACTTTAGAGCAAAATGAAAAAAACAGCAGCAAGCTAAATAATTTAATATCAGCAATTTATATAATTGAGATTATTAGAGGCATTACACTAAATGTTTAATTCGTGGGGATTTACTACTTGACTGATAAAACAAAATAATTTTGGTGGCTAGAAGAAATTGTTGCATTTATCTACCAGAATCCTAACTTTAGCAAAGATTAGCTCTAACTAATGGGAGGTGGATAGGAATATAAGTGATGATCAAGATTGAGTTGTCGATTTAGCAAGAAAATGACACAATCAAAACACCAAAACCTTTTCATCAGTTTTAAATGTGTTTTTATTGATGAGGGTAATATTGGGGATTAGGGTTTCTTTCTTTTTCATTTCATATTTGATTCTAGATTCAATTTAATTTTCATTTTAATGGCTTAATTTTTAGATTCCATTAAAAATTTTATTAACGTCTGTATATAATTACGTTTAGATTCAATGAGTATTGATTTTAATATTATCCTAAACATTTTGTTTGATATAAATTTTTTAATACAATCTCTTATTTCTATGGAAAAATTATTTTCTTTTTTTTATGAGTTCCATATTTATTATTGACTTGGTTCTAATAAGTTTAAATATATTTGCATATGGTACTAATATAGTTTTTCTTTAATTAGTAAGTTTTAATCATTTAAAATTAAAAATTTAGGGTAACGGAATTACAAACCTAATTAAGTATGTACTAAATCAGGAGCAGATATAATTAAGTACTAGCCCAATTTAATTCTATTTTAATGGAGATCAAGGTCTAAAATCTTTATCCATCTCTTGAACTTGTTTCCAACTCCCACAACTTGTTCTATAATAGACATTTAAGTTGATCTCCTATAAGTTGCCCATATTTAATAGGTGCTTCATCTTGCAATGGTAATATAAATACATAATTTTCACTTTGAAATCCATTATTTTCATTTTACTACTAATATTGGCCAAAATAGATCAATCCATTTCCTTAAATCACTGTTTTTGCTTTTATTATTTAATTATCTCGCGAGTAACTTACATAATTCTATTCTGTTTAATTAGAACAGTTTAATCCAGCATGGTAATAATATGAAATGGAAGTATAAAATCTGTTCCTATATTTATTAATCTCAGTAATCTCAAAAATCTTTTTATTAAAATTTAATGTTTTACAATAAGGAAATATCTAACTTGAATAAAACGATCAATCAAAGTGAAAGCAAATGAAGAAATAGAAAACTCTATAAAATGCATTAAACTAGACTCTATCAATCCAAAAAGCAATTACAATTTTAGTTATAAATAAACAAGTTTGTTAAGTTTAAAAAACTTTCAGCTATTAATCTTCTTAATTGCAAATCAGTTCGAAGTTGAAGCTTCCTAACCCTGGCAAACCCTAATCCCAACATTACCTCATCAATCAAAACAAATATAAAACTACTGAAAGCAATTTGGGGTTTTGAATCAAGCACTCACGAAGACTCGAACAGTGAAACGCATTAATATTTAACACTAATAATTGGATATATTAACACCCTAAGCTAAAGCTAGTTAAGCATGTCAAGGCACTTAAATGAGTCTTTAAGACTGGGTACTTATACAGCAGGAGTTGATTTAGAGGTTTATTAGTGTAAACCTTAGCCAAGCATTGATTAGCGAACAGGAAAGAATGTGAATCTGGGATAACAGTTTCAGTAGTCTCACCGATTTTAAATGAAACAGTTGTGTTGGCTAAATCATTAGAAACTTCAGTAGTAATAACTAGATTTAATCCATTAGCAAATGTGGTATACTGTAAGCATAAAATTAGAGCATTGTTGACCTTAGCAGATGTGTTGGTAGTACCATAGAAAACAACTTAGACCTTCCTTTCCCGTCTCTTAAGACTACATCCCAAGCGAAATTTATTGTTAAGTAATGCTTGAATTTGAGAAGTCATCTTAGAAAGTAGTTCTTCTGATATTTTAATCGCTAAAAAATTGGCCGTGAAATTAGCTAATACGCCACTTCTATATTAGTAGCAACTTTGAACGACTCAGGTAGCTGATCTGATTTGGAAATCAGAAAGTTAAGCTAATCATTTATCATTAACTCTTTCATTACGCAAATCTAATGATGAATTAGTTGACTAAGAATTCCAAGCTTTGCAAATCTTATTAGGGCAGATTTAATTATCATGGAATAGCTATTAGTTCTAGAGGAATCCGTCAGTAGGAATACTTACAATGCAGGCGATATCTGTGATGCTATTATATAATTGGACGAGGATGCTGTCGTAATCAAAACAAGCAGATATCTCACCACTTGCCACCCTCACAATCACTGATAGACTAGGCATCCTACCATCGATGAAATTATACCGTTGGCGTCTTAAATTTTTATAGCATTCCCTCCTTGTTCTTAGGCCCTACCAACAGTGCGTTATTGGCACAGTTGAAATAATTTAGGTACATCAAGTGAAGAGATCTTTATTACTTGATTTGACTGTCTCCAAAAAGGAAGAATTCACCTATAATTTCTAAAGGAAGTGACTAGAATTCTATGCAAAGTCCATGAAACTGTCGGATCTGCACATGGATTGACACACAAGCGTATTCGAATGCTCAATGGTCGATGAACTTGGATATTAAAGCCTGTAGATGTCTGATTTGGAAAGTCTTCACCCATTTTTACCACCTCCTATTAGCAGCCAATCATAAATCTATTAATATTGATCAAAACATTCCGTTTAGTATATCTAATTTACATCGATGAGGAGTACTTGAATGTGGAGTTCGTTAGGGGCTTATTAGACTTTAAATGAGCATTCGAAGGGGCTAACTTGCTTGTTCAGAGTCTCGCATTTTATCATCATTTCTTCTGCAAAACTGATTTGATAAGCTAGGTATGCTCCTAATATTGAATTTTTTAGTAAGCCAATAAAACCAATCTTAATATTTTAAATAACATCCAATTATTAATTTATCAAATTATAATTAAAATAGAATATTCAGATACTGCAAAGGAGTCTAGTCAGTTATGATAAATTAAAAGAAAAATAGAAGATAATAAGAATATAATTAAGATTAATAAGAATACTTTTAATGGAGACGATGGTGGAACAATTACACTCACATAAGAAGTAAGTTACAAAAATCATATTGAAACTTTTTATTTTTAGAGATCCTACCTTGGTTAGAGTAACTGTAGACTTGGAAGGAGAGTTCGCAGATAGAGCTCAAGAAGACACTAAAAATAACTCTAGCATGCTGGCGGAGATATTTATAAGGGTGAATGAAAAGATGACAAAGCTGCTTGAGTTATTTCATTTCTATTTTATTTTATAAGTATTATTAATATTCTTAACTATATTTTTATTATCTTCTATTTTTCTTTTTAAGTATCATAAGTGACAGAGCTAATGAAGGACATTTATACTTGGTTCAGCAGTTTCTGCAGCTCCCCTTAAAATCATACAATAAATGAAAGATGTTCCACCTCTGATAGACTAGTTCGAAATCTCCGTGGAAGCTCAGAATGTTCTCAAAATTGCTTGGAATAGGATGGTGATCCTGGTACCTCCCTTGAACATGAAGTTCCTAACCAAGAAAGTAAAATACAGCAGCAAATAGTCGAGAGCAATCCCAAAAACTATAAAGTCCAGTCCTACCAGATCCATTGAACATCATCAACTCAGATATGGGAAAGCATCTAGGAGTACCCAAGAGTGAAGGTGTACGCGTGGTTGCAAGAAACCTTACTCTAAAATATCTGGTCTTCCAGAATTATCGTTGAGTAATTCTTAAACTGTCAATTCAGCGATATGACTGGCGAGTTTCTGAAGTAGGGCTACTTGAGATAAAAATCTAGAGAGATCCAAAGAATAATGTGGTCGGCAGTCCAAATAATGCCAGTTAAGATGAAGTACTATGATAAATTAGGAAAATAGTGGAAGAATGATTCAGATTAGATTTAAGTATTCAGTTTTATTTGATAAATTTTTCTTTCACAATTTTTTTCTCTTGGGATCTTACACATTTATTTTAATGATACTAATACATTTCAATGATTAAAATTGTGGTTAGGATTATTTAAATTCAATTAGATCATAGAAAAAATTAAAAATACATTATACTAGAAAAAAGATAACAACAACAACAACAACAAAAATTATATCTTATTAAAATGATCCATGCATATTTAACTAATAAGTACTGTGTGGAGGATATTTAGTTTTATATATTTATCTTTAAGGGAAGTATTTATGACAATGAATTAGAGTATATTAAATTTATTTAAATAAAATCATCTTTTAACAAACAATAATAAAAATTAATCAAAGAAAATAATTGCGAAGTTGTTAATCAATAAAGCTTGTTAATATTATAATAATAAAAAAACTTTATCATTAAGTAACAACTCATTAGCTCATTCCTTAGGTGGATCTTTAGAATATAAACTATCAATAAATTTGAAGAGAATATAATGGATTGGATCATTTATTCAATGTATAATTATGATGAGGATGAGGGAAGAATAATATAAATTGAAATTACGGCTATATTTAAATTATTAACTAATAAAATTTATTTAGAACGAAGATTAAAATATTATAAAGACTCAAATACGATTAAATATCTACCATTGACTAATTTAAGAAATATTGCCTTGACTATGTAAAACTTAAAACATAAATAAATTATCTCCATTTTTTTTGTATATTAAACTAAGAGTAACCAAACTCTAACTAAACAAACTAGAAACATCTCAATTCTCCGTTACTTTACTAATAAATAGCAATTATAATGGATAATGATGTCTTCAAGGGCTATTATTTTAAATAACTCGAATTTTAAATCTTATCTGAAAGATAAGCGTTGTATGTATAACGAAGAGTTTTAAAATAAAGGATCACAAATGAATCCAGTGAAAAATCGAGTCATCTCTTCGATTATATATAATAGGGTGGCAAAATGTCTTAAATAACGGAGCTCTGTGGCATTTTATGCCCTCAAGTAAAATTCTATAAACTCTATATGTAATCATAAATTTATATAATAGGCGACTTATCCTATTATAGTTAATAGAACAACTGTCTTATTAATTAATTAAATTTAATAATATTAGTTATTATGATTAAAGCGGTAATGTAATGATATTTTTATTAGGATAGACATTACCACAATGACAATATCGGGAAATACTTTTGTAAATTAAATTGATTCTATGATACTCAATATATTATAAAGTAAGAGTAAATTATTCGATAATTTAAGTAGGTAAATATCTATTCATCTATTGTTAGTTGATGCGCATTTAAAAAAAAAAAATATTATAATTCTTTCTGACAAGTAAATTCAGGCTTTTTCTGGTCATTTGAGAAGGATACTAAAATCAAAGATACTATAAATATACCTTATAGTTATAAAAAATAATCAAAACTTCAAATTAAAAAAATAGTGAAAATTGCAATTATACTAAAATTACACCATAATCACAATGATCATTTAATTATAATATTGGTTATTTTAGCAATATCACCAATTTATTTTCGAGACAATTAATTATTAAGAGGAATTGATTATATCTATGCAAGCCAGGAAAATAATATTAATATGGCTATTAACAACTACAGATATGAATATACTGGAAATATGGATAAATCACTTAATATTAACTAACCAAAACATGGAAATTAAAATTCTTAAAAGGAACCTAATGAAAGCTATTAAAGCAGCTCAAGAATATTAAAAGGATTATATTTCTAGATTTTATTAGCTAAAACTCTATTAATCTATAAAGCTGACTATAATTGAACAGATGACAATGAAAATTATATATCAAAATATGAAAGATAAAGTGTAGGTAATTGTAATTAATTAAAATGCTAATGATAATAATGAAGACAATGCAAATGATAGTCAAGATGAAAGCATTAGGAAATAATTGCTCGCAAAGGAGTTATAATGAATACTGATGCCATTGAAGGTATTTTAATTAAATTAGAATTGAATTTCTGTGAAGTGAGATAAAGCTCACAATCACTAATAAATCTAATATAAGGATCTTTTTTTTTGAGGGACCTTAATGTAGTATATAAATAATATATAATACACTTCAAGATTTGCTAGTGAGTAATCAACTCATCACATAAATAATTCTCATGCTAAATAATTTTCACAATAGAAAATTGATGGCTATTATTCATTAAAGAAGAATTCTGTAATTTTCATTGTTAATAAGACATGGACGTTCAACCCGGAAGCTATTCCATCTTCTCTTCAAGATGAAAGGATTTTCTTTTTTTTGATATGTCAGAGTTAAGGTCGAATTCGATCTCATTATTAAGCTCTTAAAAACATAATAAAGTTACGTTAAAGTTATTGTAAGTTTACTAGTGTAAATGAGCTAATGGCAAAGACCTTTAATAAAAACTCACGTGGATGTCGATATATTGCTAATATTAATAATTATTTAAACTAAAAGATTTATAGTTTATTATTGTCAATTATTGTCTTCAGAAAAGGCTCATTCTTCACCTTCTTCGCTTTTAATTCTTGTTTATATTCCTCCTATTTTTCAATCTAATTTTTACTATGCTGAATCATTAACTATCCTCAATAATCACGGTACTATGTGTTATTGGAAGGTATTATAAATAGCTTTTCCCAGGCTGAATCATTTAAGTCTATGAATATTTCTTCTTCAAATTGATTTTTGAATACATCACAATTGGAGTCTTCTTTGTCTTTCATCATAGTTTATAGCCTAATTTTATATTTGTACACTATTGGAGCTTTTTTCGATTTTTTTTAATGTAATGAATTCGTCTTATCCTACCACCATCTTCATCCTTATTTTTACTGTCATCTTTTTTTAATAGTGGATCTTTATTAATAAGTAAATTATGGTATTTATATTCTTGATAATATTAATTTTCTCGTTCTCCTTATATGTTTTTTTAATTGTGTATATCTTCTTCTTCTTCGAGATCCTATTAGTCTAGTGGTCTTTTACTTTATTCTTTTCTTTTCTTTGTTATTATAGGCTTATTTTATGGTAAGTTAAGGTAAATTTAGTTAATATATTTTTTGGGGTTTTCATCCTTTTCTTACTACTTAGTTCTATGATAGCTTATCTAATACTGTATTTATCCCTATTATATTAATATTGTGGAAATACATTCGAATTTGGGAAATTAATTTAAATTATATAAATAATTAATTAAATTATTGGCAGTTAAAGTTGGTCAATTTGAACGATCTTGGGCTTATTTGATAGAGAATTCAAAATTAGCTGGACATTATTATTGGCGGTACTATTTTATCGTATCATGGACCGAGATAACTTCACTTTAATTTGAGGGTATAATTTAATGAATTTAGATGATGATGATGATGATGATTTTTAGCCATTGAATTAATTACGGGAGGTTATCAACCGTTTATATGAATTAACATCAAACCTTTCAAAGTACTCTCGGACTAACACTTGACTTCTGAGTTCCTATGTGCTTTGTAGTAAGGGCATTTCAATGAATTTAGATGTATTTAATTAAACTCAAGTTATCTCGCTCCAGGAATGCAATAAAATAGTACCGCCAGTAATAAAGTCCAGCTAATTTTGAATTCTCTATCAAATAAGCCCATGATCGTTCAAATTGGCCAACTTTAACTGCCAATAATTTAATTAATTATTTATTTGATTTAAATTAATTTCCCAAATTCGAATCTATTCCTACAATATTACACCTTAACTTTCACTAAATGTATCCTTTTTTTAATGCATATTCATATGGTTTTCTAGTCATCATAAATACTAGACCCATTAATTCCGAAACCATATGTTTTTTATTATCCCATAATTCGTTGTATTCTCTATTAGAAATCATGATTAATAAAATGAAAAATAGATGATTATAAGAATACTAATAACGATTAAATCAAAACTTATTACAAAAAACAATAATGAAAATCTAAAAACAGTTTCATTGTCTTACCATTCTCCTTCATATTTATCTCCATTTTTCCATATTTAAGTTCCTTGACCAGTTCTCTCTTTTACTTTGTGAATTGTGTGTCTTGTCCCTTCACCGCTCGTACTAGGTTGGACATCTGTAAAAATAAAATTTTAGATATCTTTTTTGTAACTTACATTTTTTGTGAATAAACAGGCTCTTTCTGCGTCAACATCTATAGCTTTCCATTTTTTCATTATTAATTTAATTTTAATTTATCGATTTCTTATTATAAATTGTAAATGTATACTCATCGTTTCTCTCTATAATGCGACTTTAATCTATAGCTTAGATTAGGTCATATTAGGGTTTTTAACTATCCTAAATGTACATCAATTGCTTTGAGTCTAACTTCTTCCTATTCATTATTCATTTCTATGTCTTGTTTTGTTTCTGTCTCTATCCATTGTATATCATTACTAGTTATCCTCTTATTTTATTAGAGGTGGTACCGAGAGCTTATAAGCTGCGTATATTTACTTTCTGTTTTGATACTTTTACTCTTAAAATTTCTTATTTAAGAACAAATTTTCTAACTTTCATACGCTCTAAATTATTTACAAGAATGTTTTGAAGATTGTAGTTAATCTCTTTCACAGATACCATAATTTTAAGAGTTATTTCTTTAGCAAAATTATCTTACAGGCTATCGAAATTGTTTTGCATCCTTTACACTTATACAAAGCTTTTAACTGTTGAATCTTTTGTTTAATGGGTATTATGCTGTTTTTTCGACCTGACCACCCACGATATTATCTAGTGGTAGTGATCTTGATAATGCCATTAATTCTTGCATATTTACTACTATGATGTCATTTATTGCAACACCGCCTTTTATTTTATCATTTTATCGATGAGGTCTTAAATTTTTGACAGCTTTTACGGTCTGTTACATTCTACTAAAAATAATTTTCAGTGAGAAGTTATTTAACAGTTGCATATGATTAAGCAGCATCATTTTGGAGTTGCTCAAACTTTTATTGATAGTCACTCATTTTACGTATCACGACTATAATTTAATAAGCGGCATCAATTAAATTTTAATTTAATAAATTTTTCAAATCATAATAAAACCCCATAGATCAATTAAGACATGAGAATTGGGGTTAAGAACAATTAGATTGAAAATTAATTATAATTGGCTAATAATATAAATAATTAGGCTAAAATCAAATTAACACACCCTGATTGGATTATTTTATAAGGACAATTAATCGATCCAATAGTTTTATTAATTAGCCCAAACATTATAATTATACGCCAATAATAATTAATTCTTAATTTGATTGTTCTTAACCCCAATTCTCATGTCTTAATTGATCTATGGGGTTTTACAATACTTTGATTGAGGCTAGATTACTTTTGCTTTGAGCAATCAATAAATACCATTAGATTTTACATTTTTCCTAAAATTTCTAATTAAAGCTTATCTATTTAAAATATTAAAATTAATTAAACTTAATCTATAGAGTAACTGTTATAATATAAAATTAATATATTTATTATAATTTAGGAATCTGCAAATTTTAAAATTTTGCCGAAGCATAATGGATATTTGTAGATTATTTAATTTAATTCATGAATTATTATATTAAATAAATAAAAATACATGACTAAAAATTCATTTTAACAAATGTTAATCCATTTAGATCTATTCTTTTCCGTAAAGAATCAAAATAGCTCCCTTAAATCATTTTATAAAAATAAATTTACGAACCTTTTGTATTTGTTTTATTATTTTTTAGTTTTTTAAATTCTATTTAGATTAATATAGATCCTTAATGATTTCTCATAATTGTATTGGATTTTGAATCCTAACTTGACTTATTCTAATAATATAATCTATGATATTTTCTTAATAATAATAAAATTTGACAGCATGCGTCGGCAAATATTTTATTTTGCCGACGCCAAATTTAATGGTCTTTATATATAAATAATTGAGATTATTCATTAATAAACTTGAACAAGATTGAGCATATATAAATCAATATTATTTATAAAAATAATTAAAAATGCCAAGGATCATGGCTCATATATAATCCAGACGATCGGGGCAATCCAGAAGGAACCGAAGATGGCAACTTCATACCTTAGAACCATAAACAAAATATGACACAATGCCATTAATATATTTTTTAAGTCACTGCTACAAAAGCCAAATAACATTATAACTTACTAATCTTAAGAGAGATCTTAAATAGTAAAAGATAAAACTCCAGAGTTAAGAATAATAAGAAATGTTTTAAAACTCTATTTGCAAACATAAAAATAAATAATAATCTCACATAACTCCAAGACTATATAAACAAATTCCCATATTAAATACTGATGCCTTACCTAAGAGTAAGCTATTTAATAGAAAACTTTATAGAAATCAGATACTTCTCCAAATTTAAATATCACTGGTGAGATACTAATTTTATTGAAAGATAATCTAACTTAAAATAGCTGATATATAGTATGTTCATTCATCCTTTAACCAGAAGGGCGAAGATCTTTGTAGTCATTTCCTTATGAAACAGTCTTAATCTCTCACTATGTTACTCATCGATATATAATCAAAATATTGTTTAATTTTTTTTTAATTCAGTCTAACTAAATTTATATAATATACCAAAATTAATTGTAATATAGACAAGTCCCACAATTTCTATAAGCTTATAACTTATAATAGGACTGATAAGACTCAGTTATATGATGAGAGGATACATAATCATAAAAATAACATACCTTAAATTAAATTTTTGAAGGAAAACAAATTATTCATACTTTAATTAACCAAGACTTCAGAAATCTCGACTCTTTATATAAAAATTTTATCATAATCCACAAATTCTATGTTATATAATAAAAAGGGGATGCAAGAAGAAGTTTAATAACCTTCTAGAATAATACATACTCATTAAAATATTACAAATTTGAAGATCCGCATAATGATAATCAAAACTATTGGAAGAGGAAAGGAAAAAATCTGATAAAAGTAAGAAAAATTGCTATGAGAAGCAAATCCTATTAAATGTTCCTAAAATAATGAAAAGATAAGAGTGAAACTAAAAATTAGGTAGACCCTTACATATTATAATATATGTAAATTCGGGTTTACCATATACTTTAATAAGGAGAAATTATAAAAATGATATAATTGTTGAAGTATATTTATTCTTTTAATATATGAATCAAGTTATAATAATTTATAGCATCTTAGCAATAGACATCCTTAAAAATTTAATAAGTAAGCAGGTAAACATAGTTCTAGAGATAATTTTACACTGATTAATGAAAAATTTGAATTATACAAATTGCCTGTATATTAATAAAAAAAATATATCAAATAATTCAATATTAATTAATATTCAACAAATCCAAGATTGCTGTTTTATAAGTTTCTTTAATTATAATATGCATTAAACGATTTAAATTTATATTGTAGGAACACATTCAAAATTGTAAAATTAATTTAAATCAAATTTATTATTATTCAAAATCTAGGCAGTAAAGTTGGCCAATTTAAACGATCTTGGGTTCATTCGATAGGAAATTTATTATTAGGATTTTATTATTGGCGGTACTATTTTATTGCATCCATGGACTGAGGTAACTCGACTTTAATGCGAGGGTATAATTTATCGAATATAGAGGCGTTTGATTAAAGTCGAGTTACCTCAGTCCATGGATGCAATAAAATAGTACCGCCAATAATAAAATCCTAATAATAAATTTCCTATCGAATGAACCCAAGATCGTTTAAATTGGCCAACTTTACTGCCTAGATTTTGAATAATAATAAATTTGATTTAAATTAATTTTACAATTTTGAATGTGTTCCTACAATATTTAATTTGAGTATAATTATTAGGATAGATTAATTACTAATAATACATTTTGTGAATTAACCATTAAAATTAATAGAGCTGTCAGATCCCTAAAGTACATTTTAGCAAATTTGAATGTTTTTCCTAGAAGCATAAGAATGAACAATCAAGAACTATAATAATACAGAATAAAAAAGAATTTTTTATTAACATTCTTCAATAAAAAATAATTCAAGATTAACATTATATGGATTGTCAGCCCTAAATATATAGGCAAAACCACACTTACTGATATCTTTAAGAAGATTTTTATCTATAAAATTGTGGTAGAAAGGAGAATTTATTATCATGGAAATAATAGACAAAAATATTGCACTCAGGTTACTTTGATGGATGAAGTGATTCATTGTCACTTTATTGGGAAAGATATGAGTATAGGAAAGATGATACAGGCATTAGAAGACAAGGTGTTATGAAATTCAGAAATATGGATTAACTAAATTAGTGTACAAAAGTATGTCGATAGAAATGACCACGGAAGATTTTCTATTTGGCATGATCAATCCAGTAGATGCTGCAGCTTTCAATGATAAACAATTCCGTTTACCATTTAGAATAATTATAATAAGGATAGAAGTTCCAATCAAATATATTCTAGATGATAAAATACAATTACAAGTTATATAAATGAGAGATAGAGAAGATGAGACAGCAAAAAGCACAGAGACCTTAGATTAACGTATGTATAAGAAAATTAATATCAGGATCCGAGGAGTATTTTGACTCTTCTAAAAAGTAGATTAATCAAATTAAGACAATTTATAAAATACTAACCTTGCATGCTATATATTAGGAATATATGCCGTTTAAAAAAATAATAAATTTATATAATTCGAATTTAATATAAAATTGCTTAAATACACCAATAGAATTTCATTTTATCGTTTACAAATTATATTTAAGGAATCTATAATATAAGGCTGTTTATGATAATTTGATTGATATTTTTCGATTAAATTCTTCTTTAATTATTATTATTATTATAGATGGTTATTCAAAATAAATTATAAACTATCAATTTAATATTAGCAAAAGAATTTAATTTGGATTTAATTATTAATCAGAGGAATTTATTCAATAGAAGATATTAATATAACAATACTATTAAATTAGAACCGAAACAAATACGATGCCGTACATGGCGGCTTTAGTTGCTGTTAATAGGGGAGATAAAATTTTCAACGTTACTTACTTCGACATTGGTTCGGATCTAGAAGATGAAAGATACGATTTTTGAGACATAGTCTATGAAACTATTGAAAAAGAATAGGAAAATTGAGAGTCAGATCAAGAATCTCAAAAAGCACAACCTCACTTAAAAAACGATACCCTATTTCGTACTAAAGTTAATTAATACGTCATGCCACCAATATCTGACTAGAAATTTGATCAGAATTTCGAAGAACCCATTCCAAAATTCTTAAGCAATATACATACTGATTAAGAAGTAGACATATGGGATACAATGTTAATAACAGCTACTCATCTTATATAAAATTCTTTGATTCTTATAATAATGAAAATAAGGGTAAATATATATATGAAAATGAAGAAATTACTGATATAGATTCTTACTAGTGGTTTCTTTGTTTCTTGTTGGGTAAATATTTTAGAAATGTCAAAGAATTAATTTTAATCCGTAGATATGGTTTTCGTTTTAAAGTTTAATCATCTTACTAATGTTTTTAATATTGCTGGAATCAATTTTAATTTCTGATCAGATAATAATCTTCATCAATATATTATTCTAATTATTTCTATTTTAGCAATTAAACTTGATTTGTTTGCTCTTAACGTCTTATTTCAAGTCTTAATAGAATCATGGGGTTTAACCCTACCACCTGCACTGGTAAAATATAAAAATTTTAATTTGCAGAGGAGTCCCCTTAGGGGAAAAATATCTCCACTCTTCTTCGTTATACTATTGGATAATGATATAATAACCTTTGAAGTGAAGCACAAGTTTAAGATATAAAAAAAATCAAAGTCTATGCAGACGACATACCATTCATATTTGATCCAGGAAATAATAAAGACGATATTAAATCAAAAGTTTGAGACCAATTCAAATAATTATATTGTTTGATTATTAATGATGATAAATGTGTCGAATTTATTGCTTAGAAATTCGACTTCTTTATACTCTCCTATTATAAGAAGAAATTTATTTACTTGAGGCTAAAATATAGCTAACACCTCTTAAAAAACTTCGAAGTGGTCATTTCAGACATACATAGCGAACAAAAAACATCTAAATTAAACAGGTTTAAAAGTTATGACTATCAATACTAAGAATCTATCAGCAATACATATTCTCTAGGGTCTAGATTAAATTAACAACCCAATATGGCATTCTAAATACTCCAATACATAGGAGAAATGATAGAACTATATAAAAGAGGAGCGGCAGCTTTTATCTAAAGAGCTGACTCTTTCTTAAGAGTTTTCTACCCTAAAAGATTAAAAATATATTAATACTCACCCTTCTTAATAGACCTACTAATCACCTCCTCCATCAAGAAAAAATATGAACTATAAATCTAAAATTTTTCAACTATATATAATGACAGGATGGACAAGTACGAGATACTTTGGGAAACCATCATACCCTTCCCCAATGTCTAACTAATGGACATAGAACTACCATATTATACTTGCACCATAGTGCAAGGATGATGGCTGAATATATGAAAAATTCATTAATTGTCTTAATTCACTATCAACCTAAAGCTTTTGGTAAACCAATTTTATGCCAATTTAACCAATAATTTGAGGCGACTTGGATACATCTTCCTCATATCCAAATTGATATAAAGAACTCAGAGATAATTTAACCTAACTATTAATAAGAATCTAAATGGTATTAATGGAATTATGTAAAATAGACTGCAATCCAGACATAACTACAGAGATTGAAACCAACTGAATGAACAATAATCCATTTGAAAAGAACACAAAAAGTCATAAGACAAAAGATATGGGATTTAAACTAAAGGGTTTGACCCTTCCTTATATATTAACATATATTTAAGATGGGGGTCCTAGGAGATCTCAATGTGATCATAATAACATTATTATTAATATAACCAAAAATATTATTTTTTAAAAGACAAGCTTGAAATCTCAGCTGCAATAAAATATAGAAAGAAGTAAGATAAAAATTAAAAATCTTGATGAGCAAAGTGAGCCAAATTTTAATCTAGTCATTTTATAGTGCATAAAAATTTCATTTGCTTAATAATTATGAAGATCATCTTAACCATTTTATTGAGTTAATGAGTCTATTCGGTAAACTAAGGTATGCCTGAGATTGAAGTATACAAAACCATATAAATTTAAGAAGTCGATTTTTCTACATAATCGAATAGCATACATTATTAAAATATTGTAATATGAATCTGAATTATAAAAATATTTATTAAATTAAAATTGATAATTTAATTAATCCACTTTCTAATATATTTAAAAGTGGTTTTGATAAAACTCTAAGATCATATTTTTTCGCAATTTTCGTGAATTAGTTGTAAAATAAATTTAGATAAAAAAAGTAATATAACCTTCCACTTTAGCGAGAACATTCATCTTAACATCAATAATAATTATTAATCTAAATTCAAATAAAAAAGAAACTATACTTGTGACAAATGAAAAATATTAATCTCAATTAGGTAAATTACTTTTATTGGGTGATTAAATAAATCAAAGTGATGACACAATTATAAAAATGGAAAAAATCCTTAAACACGCCTGTTCTTGCACTATCCTTAGAACCATTAGCATCTAAGTACTTAATAGCTCTAATATAATTGGGAATAGTACAATTCTTCAAAGATTAGGAAGTCTGGTGTTATACCTCGATTCTCTAAATCAATGAATCAGATTTGATTTATAGACTTAAATGATATATTCAAGGAATTAGTGAATCTCTTATTAAACTCAAGTTGCAGCTAGACCTTCAATTATTGCTTCACTGTAAGCTTGTCGACTATATTCATAAGCGCTTCGTCTTTCTTTGCCTGAAGCTGGTCAAGGATTAAAGTGATGTGATATCTCAGTGGCATTGTCAATAAATTATCATCCAACCACTGGTCGATGGTATGATATCTTGATACTATGCACGATCCTGAGCAACGGCAAGAGATCAATCGGTTTCTGATAAATCTTCCAAATGAATATAACAGACACCTTATACCTGATAGTGTCGAATATACAATTAAGTCAAGTCGATTATCAACAATCAGCGAGGCTTACATTAGTTTCTTATAGAACATTTTTGAAGAAGTAGGACATGCTTGAATTTTGTGGATGTAGACCTTCCCATCTTTTGTAACATACTAATAGAAATCGCGCTTGCTATAGAATTATCATAATTGAAGGAAAATATGTAAATTGATTAAATTAATTAACTTGATAATATATTTATAATGTGATAAAAAAATTGAATTACAAGCAAGTTATTATAAGCTTATTTGCATTCTAAGATTTTGATAAAAAGAATATAACTAATAAAACAAAGTGTATGCCACCATAAAAGAAATATCTTAAATTTTACATATTTCAGAAAAATAAATATAAAATGTCCTGAAAAATCTAAAAAATGGTTTTATGTTAGGCCAAAAACTATAAAATAAAAAGATTTAATTGACTTAAGAACATCTTAATTACATTCTTTCACAATAAACTCTTTAAGATTAAGTGCTTTTATGAATACCATAAAGAGCTTAGCTTTTTCATAGATAGTTTCCAGAGATTAAAATTTCTACATCTAGTTTATACTCATTATTCAAATAAAATGGAATCAAATACAAAGTTACAAAAACAGACTACAATCTTACTGAACTAAAAAAATAGTAAATAAAAATAGATTTACTAAAAGTTTTTACACAATTGAATAAAATAATAGAAAATGGGGAAAATATTGTGTACTTAGATGAGACAATTTTTAAACCTCATTCAATTACTTACAAATCTTGGGCTCATAAATATAGGAATCAAGTTTTATTAAAAGGGGGAATGAATTTAGATACTTTGGCAGCTGCTGTTGTAATTAGTTCAAAGTATTGACTAGAATGTTTAAGAATAAAACCAAAGTTAATAAAAACTAATGATTTGATTTAAGTACTTTAAGATCTAGATATTAGATATAAAAATTTAAACCTTACTATATTCCTTGACAATCTCAGGGCTCATCACTCTAAAATAATAAAACAGTATGTGGAACAAAATGGATGGACTCTATTATTTAATGCAGCATACTCTTCAAAATTCAACTGTATAGAAAACGTCTTTTCAAGAGTTAAACAAAAATATAAGAAAGACTTAATTAATCTTTAATTCAAATTGTCAAACAAAAAACATTTCTAGATAGTTCAAGATTCAATATTGAAAATTAACATAAAAGATTGTGTTAACAGTGAGAAGTTTTGTTTGGATTAACTTAAAATGCTTATCTAAGTTTAATGTTCTTTATTTACACTAACTTAAATTATTAATTTAATTAAGTCTTAATTAATTCAGTACAATTAAAGTCTTTTACCAGAAGGGCTCTTCATGATTGCATTTTCTTCTCTAAAAGACATATTCGATTAAGTCTACTAAAAATTGTTCCCTTGTTTTTATTCTTCTTCAAAACCAGATAACTCGTACCTTTTACGTTTCTTGGGCTGTTTTATCCCCAATGACTTTTGTTTCAGTAATCAAAACCCCAAAACCCTTTCATTAGTTTGATTGAGTTTTTGATTGATAAAAGTAGACTATTAGTGCATACTTTATTAGGGTTTTAATAGGGTTTATATAGGGGTATAATGTTTAAATATTAGTAATTTAAGTGAGTATAACAAGCATGTTTTTAAGATATCTCACACAAACATAAGCTTAGAATCATGTGGCAGTTCTCTGAATTTTATCTTTCTAAGTTGTTGTTTGATTATTTCTATTGTTTGTTAATTCTCTTAGCTTGGCTTGATAATAGTTAAGTATGCAAGTTCTCTTAGACCTCCATTTTTTAAATATTTTTATTGAAATTTTGTTTGATTCTTTGCTTAGAATCTCTCTCACCCCTGCAGCTAAAGTAATCGTTTCTTGGCATGTCGCTCTCTATTATTATTACTGCTAGAGCCCAGATATCCCATTAAGTGTCTCCATCTCTCCAATCCTCTATCTTTGGGAAATATCCAGGAGTGCCGTAACATTTCCTTATGCAGAGGCTTGCACTTTTTGAGCTCTGTTGAAGTCAATAATATAAACTTTAAGATGCTGAAAGTTCATCATGATGTTCTCTGGCTTTGAGTCTCTATGAACATAAGCTAGCTTGTGAAGCTCTTCAATCCCCTCAACTATCTGCTATATTATCTAGCCAATTTATCTCTGACATCTATTGTCGCATAAGAATTCTCTGTAAGTCATTTCAAGTAATGGAAGCCTGAAGGCTACATGATCTTTACCAAGTAAAATAGCATCAAGCTAGATGATATGCCTGCACTCATTGAACTTTGCCTTTTAAAGAGCATAATACTCATTAACAAATTCCATTTAGAACTTGTCATCAGCAAGGAAGTAATTGAAAGGATATATATTGGAAGCATATTAATCGTCAGTAATGACTCTCTTCTCTATTTTACCCTCAAGAGTGAGATAGCTATCTAGGCAAGAATCTAAGTCAATAATTTTTAATATAGGAATCTTCATTGCCTCCATTTTAACCATGATTTTATTGATCTCAGAGACTGGAAAGTTCTTGACTGCTTTCTTCATTTTAACTTACTTCTAGACTTCAACTCTAAGAGACTCCACTGGGTTTCTTGATCTCCTCTTTTAGAGGAATCTATTCCCTGAAGGTTCATGAATAAAGACAAAACGGTAATTGTGCTATTTCTTTAAGTGCACTTTGAGGTCTCTAGTATGAGAATATGGCTTCTCACAGAACTCAAAGACATACTTCCCATCTTTCTATTAATGATTGAGATATAACCTTGGCATATCGTTGTGTATATCTCTCAAGTGTCTCTTATAAGTTGACTTGTAAGGGAAAACTTTATCGCATTCTTTGCATTAATAGTCAACTTTGGCTGGTATTTATTAATGCTCTATGGCTGGTTGTTTAACCTCCTCCTAAATTTGCAAAGCTTCTTTGATAACCTCCTACTTAACTTATATTTAAATCTCAAAGCTAGACTGGTCAAAGTTGTCATTAGTAGACTCCCACTGAGTACAAGCGTCTCTGGTCTCTACTTTTCTTGGTTGCTGGAATGATAACTTTTATTGACATGAATCAAGTAATGCCGCTCTTCTCAAAAGGTTAGCGCTCATTTTAGTTTTCTGATATATTTTATTATAATAATGATAAAATCTACCTAGATAAACTATAGTAGTCGAGTATAAGACTCTCTTGTATATTATTTGCTGAGAGGTAAGAAAATTAACTAACCATAAAAGACTCTAAGTTGACATATTTTATGAGAATTTTAAACATTTTAGTAAATTAAAATACTCCTAATGAAGTTTTGTTTCTCTAGGAGGTCCTCCAAATCAAGTTTGAACTTAATTTGCAGATAAAGTTATAAAACATTTTTTAATTTAATATGCTCCTAATTAAGTTTTAACCTAAAAATTTAACTCCTAATAAAATTTGAACTTAATTTGGAGGATCTCCTCAAATAATTAAACATTATAAGGAGCAATTTAATGGAGATAGATTGATAAAAATGGAAATCAATCTGTGAAACTTGGAGCAAGTTTT